>JAXLNO010005932.1:0-53044 GCA_038087875.1 Malacoraja senta
ATTGCTACACCTATTTTCTATGTTTCTCTGCTTGAGTATATGGCAATAAAACTCGACCTCTAAAACCCTCTAAACCTCTCTATACTCCTGTAGACTCATCTAAACCTCACTAAACACCTGTTAAGCCTTGTAAACCCATGTAAACCCCTCTAAACCCCTCTAAGTCCCTCTAAATCCCCTACCCCCCCTAATCCCCTATAAAACACTAAACCCTTCTAAACCCCCTGTAAACCCTTCTAAACCACTAAAAACCGCTCCAAACCCCCTCTAAACACATGTAAACCCCTGTAATCCTCTCTAAACCTCTCTAAACCACTGTAAACTCCTCTAAACCCATCTAAACATCTCTAAACCCCTGTAAACCCTGTAAGCCCCTCTAAACACGCATAACCACCTCTAAACCCATGTGAACGCCTCTAACCCCCTGTAAACCCCCCTAAACACCTTTAAACCTATGAAAACCCCGCTAATCCCCTCTAAACCCTTCTAAACCCATGTAAACACCCTCTAAACCCCTCTAAACCTATGTAAGCCACTCTAACCCATCCTAAACCCCTCTAAAGCCCTGCAAACCCCATGTAAACCCCCTGTAAACGCCTCTAAACCGTTCTAATCCCCTCTAAACGCCTGTAACGCCCTCTGAACCCATGTAAACCACTGTACACGCATCTAAACCCCTCTAGACACCCGTAAACCCCTCTAAACACCTCTAATCCCATCTAACCCCCTATAACACCTGTTAACCAGTCGAAACCCCTCTAAACCCCAGTAAACTACCCTAAGCACATCTAAAGCCCTGTAAACCCCTCAAAACCCCTCTAAACCACTCTACACCCCCTCTAAATGCCTATAAACACGTCTAAACCCCTCTAAATCCTTCTAAGCCCATCTAAACCCCTCCAGATTACTCTAAACTCCTATACACTCGTCTAAAACCCTCTAAACACCTGCACACCCCTATAAACCTCTGTAACCCTATAACCCCCTATAAATACCTATAAACCCCTCTAAACCACTCCACTCTTAACCCCTCTAAACCCTTCTAAACCCCTCTAAACACTTGTAAACCCCTGAACCCTGTAAACCACTAAACCCCGCTAAACCACTGTAAACCTCTCTAAACCACTCTAAACACATGTAAACTCCTGTAAACCCCTCACACCCCCGGTAAACTCACCGAAACCCCTCCAAACCCGTGTAAACCCCTCTAAACACCTCTAAACGCCTGTAACCCACTCCAAACCCACCTAAACGCATGTAATCCACTCAAAACGCCCGTAAACACCTATAAACCCCTCTAAATCCCACTAAACCCATGTAAACAATGCTAAACACATGTAAACCTCTGTAAATCCCTGAAAACGCCTCTAAACCCTTCTAAACCCTTCAAAACCCCATTAAACCCCCCTGTAACATGTAAACACACTGTATACCTCGCTAAACACCAGTAAATCGCTGTAATCCCCTCTAAACCCCTATAAACCCCATCTAAACCAATCTAAAGCAATGTAAACCCCAAGTACACCTCTAAAACCCTCTCAACTCATCTAAACCCCTGTAACCCCCTCCAATCCTCTCTAAACACCTGTAAACACCTGTAAACGCCTGTAACCCCCCTGTGAACCCCTATAAAGCACTGCAAACCTATGTAAACCCCATCCCAAACCATCTAAACCGTTTTAAACCTGAAACGCTCTGAACCACTATATTACTGGCTATCTTGCCGGAAATATGGCGACCTTGCCAGATTTGTGGCGACCTTGACGGATTTTTGACGACCTTGCCGGAAATATGGCGACCTTGCCGGATTTATGGCGACCTTGCCGGAAATATGGCGACATTGTCGGATTTGTGGCGACCTTGCCGGATTTATGCCGACCTAGCCGGATTTGTGGCGTCCTTGCCGGATTTATGACGACATTGCCGGAAATATGGCGACATTGTCGGATTTCTGGAGACCTTGCCGGAAATATGGCGACCTTGTCGGATTTGTGGCGACGTTCCCGGATTTATGGCGACTGCCGGAAATGTGGCGACCAGGCCGGATTTTTTGCGACCCGTCCGGAAATATGGCGACCTAGCCGGATTTGTGGCGACCTTGCGGATTTATGGCGACCTTGCCGGAAATATGGCGACCTTGCCGGATTTGTGGCGACCTTGATGGAAATTTAGCGACCTTGCCGGAAATATGGCGACCATGCCGGATTTGTGGCGACATTGCCGGATTTATGGCGACCTTGCCGGAAATATGGCAACCTTGCCGGAAATATGGCGACCTTGCCGGATTTATGGCGACCTTGCCGGATTTGTGGCGACCATGCCGGAAATATGCCGACCTCGCGGGATTTATGGCGACCTTGCCGGATATGTGGCGACCATGCCGGAATTATGGCGACCTTGCCGGAAATATGGCGACTTTGCCTGATTTGTGGCGACCTTGCAGGATTTATGGCGACCTTGCCGGAAATATGGCGACCTTGCCGGATTTGTGGCGACCTTGCCGGATTTATGGCGACCTTGCCGGAATTATGGCCACCTTGCCGGTTTGTGGCGACCTTGCCGGATTTATGATGACCTTGCCGGAAATATGGCGACATTGTCGGATTTCTGGAGACCTTGCCGGATATATGGCGACCTTGCCGGATTTGTGGCGACCATGTCGGATTTTTTGCGACCATTCCGGAAATATGGCGACCTAGCCGGATTTGTGGCGACCTTGCGGATTTATGGCGACCTTGCCGGAAATATGGCGACCTTGCCGGATTTGTGGCGACCTTGATGGAAATTTGGCGACCTTGCCGGAAATATGGCGACCATGCCGGATTTGTGGCGACATTGCCGGATTTATGGCGACCTTGCCGGAAATATGGCGACCTTGCCGGAAATATGGCGACCTTGCCGGATTTATGGCGACCTTGCCGGATTTGTGGCGACCATGCCGGAAATATGCCGACCTCGCGGGATTTATGGCGACCTTGCCGGATATGTGGCGACCATGCCGGAATTATGGCGACTTTGCCGGAAATATGGCGACTTTGCCTGATTTGTGGCGACCTTGCAGGATTTATGGCGACCTTGCCGGAAATATGGCGACCTTGCCGGATTTGTGGCGACCTTGCCGGATTTATGGCGACCTTGCCGGAATTATGGCCACCTTGCCGGTTTGTGGCGACCTTGCCGGATTTATGGCGACCTTGTCGGATTTGTGGCGACAATGCCGGAAATATGGCGACCTCGCGGGAAATATGGCGACCATGCCGGATTTGTGGCGACCTTGACGGAAATATGGCGACCTCGCCGGATTTTTGGCGTCCCTTCCGGTTTTATGGCGTCCTTGCCGGAAATATGGCGACCTTTCCGGATTTGTAGCGACCTTTCCGGATTAATGGCGACCTTGCCGGAAACATGGCGAGCTTGCCGGATTTGTGACGACCTTGCAGGATTTATGGCGTCCTTGCCGGAAATATGGCGACCTTGCCGGATATGTGGCGACCATGCCGGAATTATGGCGACCTTGCCGGAAATATTGCGACTTTGCCTGATTTGTGGCGACCTTGCAGGATTTATGGCGACCTTGCCGGAAATGTGGCGACCTTGCCGGATTTGTGGCGACCTTGCCGGAGTTATGGCGACCATGCCGGAAATATGGCGACCTTGCCGTATTTGTGGCGACCTTGCCGGATTTATGGCGACCTTGCCGGAAATAAGGCGACCTTTCCGGATTTGTGGCGACCTTGCCGGAATTATGGCGACCTTGCCGGAAATATGGCGACTTTGCCTGATTGGTGGCGACCTTGCAGGATTTATGCCGACCTTGCGGGATTTATGACGACCTCGCCGGAAATATGGCGACCTCGCCGGATTTGTGGCGACCTTGCCTGATTTATGGAGACCTTGCAGGAAATATGTCGACCTTGCCGGATTTGTTGCGACCTTGCCGGATTTACGGCGACCTTGCCGGAAATATGGCGACCTTGCCGGATTTGTGGCGAACTTGCCGGAAATATGGCGACCTTGCCGGATTTATGTCGACCTTGCTGGATATATGGCGACCTTGCCGGAAATATGGCGACCTCGCCGAATTTGTGGCGAACTTGCCGGAAATATGGCGACCTTGCCGGAAATATGGCCAACTCGCCGGATTTATGGCGACCTTGCCGGAAAGATGGCGACCTCGCCGGATTTATGGCGGTCTCGCCGGATTTATGGCGACCTTGTCGGAAATATGGCGACCTTGCCGGAAATATGGCGACCTTGCCGGATTTGTGGCGGCGTTGCCGGATTTATGGCGACTTTACCGGAAATATGGCGACCTAGCCGGATTTGTGGCGACCTTGCGGATTTATGGCGACCTTGCCGGAAATATGGCGACCTTGCCGGATTTGTGGCGACCTTGATGGAAATTTGGCGACCTTGCCGGAAATATGGCGACCATGCCGGATTTGTGGCGACATTGCCGGATTTATGGCGACCTTGCCGGAAATATGGCGACCTTGCCGGAAATATGGCGACCTTGCCGGATTTATGGCGACCTTGCCGGATTTGTGGCGACCATGCCGGAAATATGCCGACCTCGCGGGATTTATGGCGACCTTGCCGGATATGTGGCGACCATGCCGGAATTATGGCGACTTTGCCGGAAATATGGCGACTTTGCCTGATTTGTGGCGACCTTGCAGGATTTATGGCGACCTTGCCGGAAATATGGCGACCTTGCCGGATTTGTGGCGACCTTGCCGGATTTATGGCGACCTTGCCGGAATTATGGCCACCTTGCCGGTTTGTGGCGACCTTGCCGGATTTATGGCGACCTTGTCGGATTTGTGGCGACAATGCCGGAAATATGGCGACCTCGCGGGAAATATGGCGACCATGCCGGATTTGTGGCGACCTTGACGGAAATATGGCGACCTCGCCGGATTTTTGGCGTCCCTTCCGGTTTTATGGCGTCCTTGCCGGAAATATGGCGACCTTTCCGGATTTGTAGCGACCTTTCCGGATTAATGGCGACCTTGCCGGAAACATGGCGAGCTTGCCGGATTTGTGACGACCTTGCAGGATTTATGGCGTCCTTGCCGGAAATATGGCGACCTTGCCGGATATGTGGCGACCATGCCGGAATTATGGCGACCTTGCCGGAAATATTGCGACTTTGCCTGATTTGTGGCGACCTTGCAGGATTTATGGCGACCTTGCCGGAAATGTGGCGACCTTGCCGGATTTGTGGCGACCTTGCCGGAGTTATGGCGACCATGCCGGAAATATGGCGACCTTGCCGTATTTGTGGCGACCTTGCCGGATTTATGGCGACCTTGCCGGAAATAAGGCGACCTTGCCGGATTTGTGGCGACCTTGCCGGAATTATGGCGACCTTGCCGGAAATATGGCGACTTTGCCTGATTGGTGGCGACCTTGCAGGATTTATGCCGACCTTGCGGGATTTATGACGACCTCGCCGGAAATATGGCGACCTCGCCGGATTTGTGGCGACCTTGCCTGATTTATGGAGACCTTGCAGGAAATATGTCGACCTTGCCGGATTTGTTGCGACCTTGCCGGATTTACGGCGACCTTGCCGGAAATATGGCGACCTTGCCGGATTTGTGGCGAACTTGCCGGAAATATGGCGACCTTGCCGGATTTATGTCGACCTTGCTGGATATATGGCGACCTTGCCGGAAATATGGCGACCTCGCCGAATTTGTGGCGAACTTGCCGGAAATATGGCGACCTTGCCGGAAATATGGCCAACTCGCCGGATTTATGGCGACCTTGCCGGAAAGATGGCGACCTCGCCGGATTTATGGCGGTCTCGCCGGATTTATGGCGACCTTGTCGGAAATATGGCGACCTTGCCGGAAATATGGCGACCTTGCCGGATTTGTGGCGGCGTTGCCGGATTTATGGCGACTTTACCGGAAATATGGCGACCTTGCCGGATTTGTTGCGTCATTGCCGGATTTATGGCGACCTTGCCGGAAATATGGCGTCCTCGCCGGATTTGTTGCTACCTTGCCGGATTTACGGCGACCTTGCCGGAAATATGGCGACCTTGCCGGATTTGTGGTGAACTTGCCGGAAATATGGCGACCTTGCCGGATTTATGTCGACCTTGCTGGATATATGGCGACCTTGCCGGAAATATGGCGACCTCGCCGAATTTGTGGCGAACTTGCCGGAAATATGGCGACCTTGCCGGAAATATGGCGACCTTGCCGGATTTTTGGCGACCTTGCCGGAAATATGGCGACCTTGCCGGAAATATGGCGACCTTGCCGGATTTATGGCGACCTTGCCGGATTTGTGGCGACCATGCCGGAAATATGCCGACCTCGCGGGATTTATGGCGACCTTGCCGGATATGTGGCGACCATGCCGGAATTATGGCGACCTTGCCGGAAATATGGCGACTTTGCCTGATTTGTGGCGACCTTGCAGGATTTATGGCGACCTTGCCGGAAATATGGCGACCTTGCCGGATTTGTGGCGACCTTGCCGGATTTATGGCGACCTTGCCGGCATTATGGCCACCTTGCCGGTTTGTGGCGACCTTGCCGGATTTATGGCGACCTTGCCGGATTTGTGGCGACAATGCCGGAAATATGGCGACCATGCCGGATTTATGGCGACCTTGACGGAAATATGGCGACCTCGCCGGATTTTTGGCGACCTTGCCGGTTTTATGGCGTCCTTGCCGGAAATATGGCGACCTTGCCGGATTTGTAGCGACCTTTCCGGATTAATGGCGACCTTGCCGGAAACATGGCGAGTTTGCCGGATTTGTGACGACCTTGCAGGATTTATGGCGTCCTTGCCGGAAATATGGCGACTTTGCCTGATTTGTGGCGACCTTGCAGGATTTATGGCGACCTTGCCGGAAATATGGCGACCTTGCCGGATTTGTGGCGACCTTGCCGGATTTATGGCGACCATGCCGGAATTATGGCCACCTTGCCGGTTTGTGGCGACATTGCCGGATTTATGATGACCTTGCCGGAAATATGGCGACATTGTCGGAAATATGGCGACCTTGCCGGATTTGTGGCGACCTTGCCGGATTTATGGCGACCTTGCCGGCATTATGGCCACCTTGCCGGTTTGTGGCGACCTTGCCGGATTTATGGCGACCTTGCCGGATTTGTGGCGACAATGCCGGAAATATGGCGACCATGCCGGATTTGTGGCGACCTTGACGGAAATATGGCGACCTCGCCGGATTTTTGGCGACCTTGCCGGTTTTATGGCGTCCTTGCCGGAAATATGGCGACCTTGCCGGATTTGTAGCGACCTTTCCGGATTAATGGCGACCTTGCCGGAAACATGGCGAGTTTGCCGGATTTGTGACGACCTTGCAGGATTTATGGCGTCCTTGCCGGAAATATGGCGACCTTGCCGGATATGTGGCGACCATGCCGGAATTATGGCGACCTTGCCGGAAATATGGCGACTTTGCCTGATTTGTGGCGACTTTGCAGGATTTATGGCGACCTTGCCGGAAATGTGGCGACCTTGCCGGATTTGTGGCGACCTTGCCGGTGTTATGGCGACCATGCCGGAAATATGGCGAACTTGCCGTATTTGTGGCGACCTTGCCGGATTTATGGCGACCTTGCCGGAAATAAGGCGACCTTGCCGGATTTGTGGCGACCTTGCCGGAATTATGGCGACCTTGCCGGAAGTATGGCGACTTTGCCTGATTTGTGGCGACCTTCCAGGATTTATGCCGACCTTGCGGGATTTGTGACTACCTCGCCGGAAATAAGGCGACCTCGCCGGATTTGTGGCGACCTTGCCTGATTTATGGAGACCTTGCAGGAAATATGTCGACCTTGCCGGATTTGTGGCGACCTTGCGGGATTTGTGGCGACCTTGCAGGATATATGGCGACCTCTCCGGATTTTTGGCGACCTTGCCGGATTTATGGCGACCTTGCCGGAAATATGGCGTCCTCGCCGAATTTGTTGCGACCTTGCCGGATTTACGGCGACCTTGCCGGAAATATGGCGACCTTGCCGGATATGTGGCGAACTTGCCGGAAATATGGCGACCTTGCCGGATTTATGTCGACCTTGCTGGATATATGGCGACCTTGCCGGAAATATGGTGACCTCGCCGAATTTGTGGCGAACTTGCCGGAAATATTGCGACCTTGCCGGAAATATGGCCACCTCGCCGGATTTATGGCGACCTTGCCGGAAAGATGGCGACCTCGCCGGATTTATGGCGGTCTCGCCGAATTTATGGCGACCTTGCCGGAAATATGGCGACCTTGCCGGAAATATGGCGACCTTGCCGGATTTGTGGCGACCTTGCCGGATTTATGGCGACAATGCCGGAAATATGGCGACCGCGCGGGAAATATGGCGACCATGTCGGATTTGTGGCGTCCTTGCCGGAAATATGGCGACCTTGCCGGATTTGTAGCGACCTTTCCGGATTAATGGCGACCTTGCCGGAAACATGGCGAGCTTGCCGGATTTGTGACGACCTTGCAGGATTTATGGCGTCCTTGCCGGAAATATGGCGACCTTGCCGGATATGTGGCGACCATGCCGGAATTATGGCGACCTTGCCGGAAATATGGCGACTTTGCCTGATTTGTGGCGACCTTGCAGGATTTATGGCGACCTTTCCGGAAATGTGGCGACCTTGCCGGATTTGTGGCGACCTTGCCGGAGTTATGGCGACCATGCCGGAAATATGGCGATCTTGCCGTATTTGTGGCGACCTTGCCGGATTTATGGCGACCTTGCCGGAAATAAGGCGACCTTGCCGGATTTGTGGCGACCTTGCCGGAATTATGGCGACCTTGCCGGAAATATGGCGACTTTGCCTGATTTGTGGCGACCTTGCAGGATTTATGCCGACCTTGCGGGATTTATGACGACCTCGCCGGAAATATGGCGACCTCGCCGGATTTGTGGCGACCTTGCCTGATTAATGGAGACCTTGCAGGAAATATGTCGACCTTGCCGGATTTGTGGCGACCTTGCGGGATTTGTGGCGACCTTGCAGGAAATATGGCGACCTCTCCGGATTTTTGGCGACCTTGCCGGATTTATGGCGACCTTGCCGGAAATATGGCGTCCTCGCCGGATTTGTTCCGACCTTGCCGGATTTGTGGCGACCTTGCCGGAATTATGGCGACCTTGCCGGAAATATGGCGACTTTGCCTGATTTGTGGCGACCTTGCAGGATTTATGCCGACCTTGCGGGCTTTATGACGACCTCGCCGGAAATATGGCGACCTCGCCGGATTTGTGGCGACCTTGCCTGATTTATGGAGACCTTGCAGGAAATATGTCGACCTTGCCGGATTTGTGGCGACCTTGCGGGATTTGTGGCGACCTTGCAGGAAATATGGCGACTTCTCCGGATTTTTGGCGACCTTGCCGGATTTATGGCGACCTTGCCGGAAATATGGCGTCCTCGCCGGATTTGTTGCGACCTTGCCGGATTTACGGCGACCTTGCCGGAAATATGGCGACCTTGCCTGATTTGTGGCGAACTTGCCGGAAATATGGCGACCTTGCCGGATTTATGTCGACCTTGCTGGATATATGGCGACCTTGCCGGAAATATGGCGACCTCGCCGAATTTGAGGCGAACTTGCCGGAAATATGGCGACCTTGCCGGAAATATGGCCACCTCGCCGGATTTATGGCGACCTTGCCGGATTTATGGCGACCTTGCCGGAAATATGGCGACCTTGCCGGAAATATGGCGACCTTGCCGGATTTGTGGCGACCTTGCCGGATTTATGGCGACTTTGCCGGAAATATGGCGACCTTGCCGGATTTGTTGCGACATTGCCGGATTTATGGCGACCTTGCCGGAAATATGGCGTCCTCGCCGGATTTGTTGCGACCTTGCCGGATTTACGGCGACCTTGCCGGAAATATGGCGACCTTGCCGGATTTGTGGCGAACTTGCCGGAAATATGGCGACCTTGCCGTATTTTTGGCGACCTTGCCGGAAATATGGCGACCTTGCCGGAAATATGGCGACCTTGCCGGATTTATGGCGACCTTGCCGGATTTGTGGCGACCATGCCGGAATTATGGCGACCTTGCCGGAAATATGGCGACTTTGCCTGATTTGTGGCGACCTTGCAGGATTTATGGCGACCTTGCCGGAAATATGGCGACCTTGCCGGATTTGTGGCGACCTTGCCGGATTTATGGCGACCTTGCCGGAATTATGGCCACCTTGCCGGTTTGTGGCGACCTTGCCGGATTTATGGCGACCTTGCCGGATTTGTGGCGACAATGCCGGAAATATGGCGACCTCGCGGGAAATATGGCGACCATGCCGGATTTGTGGCGTCCTTGCCGGAAATATGGCGACCTTGCCGGATTTGTAGCGACCTTTCCGGATTAATGGCGACCTTGTCGGAAACATGGCGAGTTTGCCGGATTTGTGACGACCTTGCAGGATTTATGGCGTCCTTGCCGGAAATATGGCGACCTTGCCGGATATGTGGCGACCATGCCGGAATTATGGCGACCTTGCCGGAAATATGGCGACTTTGCCTGATTTGTGGCGACCTTGCAGGATTTATGGCGACCTTGCCGGAAATGTGGCGACCTTGCCGGATTTGTGGCGACCTTGCCGGAATTATGGCGACCTTGCCGGAAATATGGCGACTTTGCCTGATTTGTGGCGACCTTGCAGGATTTATGCCGACCTTGCGGGATTTATGACTACCTCGCCGGAAATAAGGCGACCTCGCCGGATTTGTGGCGACCTTGCCTGATTTATGGAGACCTTGCAGGAAATATGTCGACCTTGCCGGATTTGTGGCGACCTTGCGGGATTTGTGGCGACCTTGCAGGAAATATGGCGACCTCTCCGGATTTTTGGCGACCTTGCCGGATTTATGGCGACCTTGCCGGAAATATGGCGTCCTCGCCGAATTTGTTGCGACCTTGCCGGATTTACGGCGACCTTGCCGGAAATATGGCGACCTTGCCGGATATGTGGCGAACTTGCCGGAAATATGGCGACCTTGCCGGATTTATGTCGACCTTGCTGGATATATGGCGACCTTGCCGGAAATATGGCGACCTCGCCGAATTTGTGGCGAACTTGCCGGAAATATGGCGACCTTGCCGGAAATATGGCCACCTCGCCGGATTTATGGCGACCTTGCCGGAAAGATGGCGACCTCGCCGGATTTATGGCGGTCTCGCCGGATTTATGGCGACCTTGCCGGAAATATGGCGACCTTGCCGGAAATATGGCGACCTTGCCGGATTTGTGGCGACCTTGCCGGAATTATGGCGACCTTGCCGGAAATATGGCGACTTTGCCTGATTTGTGGCGACCTTGCAGGATTTATGCCGACCTTGCGGGATTTATGACGACCTCGCCGGAAATATGGCGACCTCGCCGGATTTGTGGCGACCTTGCCTGATTAATGGAGACCTTGCAGGAAATATGTCGACCTTGCCGGATTTGTGGCGACCTTGCGGGATTTGTGGCGACCTTGCAGGAAATATGGCGACCTCTCCGGATTTTTGGGGACCTTGCCGGATTTATGGCGACCTTGCCGGAAATATGGCGTCCTCGCCGGATTTGTTCCTACCTTGCCGGATTTGTGGCGACCTTGCCGGAATTATGGCGACCTTGCCGGAAATATGGCGACTTTGCCTGATTTGTGGCGACCTTGCAGGATTTATGCCGACCTTGCGGGATTTATGACGACCTCGCCGGAAATATGGCGACCTCGCCGGATTTGTGGCGACCTTGCCTGATTTATGGAGACCTTGCAGGAAATATGTCGACCTTGCCGGATTTGTGGCGACCTTGCGGGATTTGTGGCGACCTTGCAGGAAATATGGCGACCTCTCCGGATTTTTGGCGACCTTGCCGGATTTATGGCGACCTTGCCGGAAATATGGCGTCCTCGCCGGATTTGTTGCGACCTTGCCGGATTTACGGCGACCTTGCCGGAAATATGGCGACCTTGCCTGATTTGTGGCGAACTTGCCGGAAATATGGCGACCTTGCCGGATTTATGTCGACCTTGCTGGATATATGGCGACCTTGCCGGAAATATGGCGACCTCGCCGAATTTGTGGCGAACTTGCCGGAAATAAGGCGACCTTGCCGGATTTGTGGCGACCTTGCCGGAATTATGGCGACCTTGCCGGAAATATGGCGACTTTGCCTGATTTGTGGCGACCTTGCAGGATTTATGCCGACCTTGCGGGATTTATGACGACCTCGCCGGAAATATGGCGACCTCGCCGGATTTGTGGCGACCTTGCCTGATTAATGGAGACCTTGCAGGAAATATGTCGACCTTGCCGGATTTGTGGCGACCTTGCGGGATTTGTGGCGACCTTGCAGGAAATATGGCGACCTCTCCGGATTTTTGGGGACCTTGCCGGATTTATGGCGACCTTGCCGGAAATATGGCGTCCTCGCCGGATTTGTTCCTACCTTGCCGGATTTTTGGCGACCTTGCCGGAATTATGGCGACCTTGCCGGAAATATGGCGACTTTGCCTGATTTGTGGCGACCTTGCAGGATTTATGCCGACCTTGCGGGATTTATGACGACCTCGCCGGAAATATGGCGACCTCGCCGGATTTGTGGCGACCTTGCCTGATTTATGGAGACCTTGCAGGAAATATGTCGACCTTGCCGGATTTGTGGCGACCTTGCGGGATTTGTGGCGACCTTGCAGGAAATATGGCGACCTCTCCGGATTTTTGGCGACCTTGCCGGATTTATGGCGACCTTGCCGGAAATATGGCGTCCTCGCCGAATTTGTTGCGACCTTGCCGGATTTACGGCGACCTTGCCGGAAATATGGCGACCTTGCCGGATATGTGGCGAACTTGCCGGAAATATGGCGACCTTGCCGGATTTATGTCGACCTTGCTGGATATATGGCGACCTTGCCGGAAATATGGCGACCTCGCCGAATTTGTGGCGAACTTGCCGGAAATATGGCGACCTTGCCGGAAATATGGCCACCTCGCCGGATTTATGGCGACCTTGCCGGAAAGATGGCGACCTCGCCGGATTTATGGCGGTCTCGCCGGATTTATGGCGACCTTGCCGGAAATATGGCGACCTTGCCGGAAATATGGCGACCTTGCCGGATTTGTGGCGACCTTGCCGGAATTATGGCGACCTTGCCGGAAATATGGCGACTTTGCCTGATTTGTGGCGACCTTGCAGGATTTATGCCGACCTTGCGGGATTTATGACGACCTCGCCGGAAATATGGCGACCTCGCCGGATTTGTGGCGACCTTGCCTGATTAATGGAGACCTTGCAGGAAATATGTCGACCTTGCCGGATTTGTGGCGACCTTGCGGGATTTGTGGCGACCTTGCAGGAAATATGGCGACCTCTCCGGATTTTTGGGGACCTTGCCGGATTTATGGCGACCTTGCCGGAAATATGGCGTCCTCGCCGGATTTGTTCCTACCTTGCCGGATTTGTGGCGACCTTGCCGGAATTATGGCGACCTTGCCGGAAATATGGCGACTTTGCCTGATTTGTGGCGACCTTGCAGGATTTATGCCGACCTTGCGGGATTTATGACGACCTCGCCGGAAATATGGCGACCTCGCCGGATTTGTGGCGACCTTGCCTGATTTATGGAGACCTTGCAGGAAATATGTCGACCTTGCCGGATTTGTGGCGACCTTGCGGGATTTGTGGCGACCTTGCAGGAAATATGGCGACCTCTCCGGATTTTTGGCGACCTTGCCGGATTTATGGCGACCTTGCCGGAAATATGGCGTCCTCGCCGGATTTGTTGCGACCTTGCCGGATTTACGGCGACCTTGCCGGAAATATGGCGACCTTGCCTGATTTGTGGCGAACTTGCCGGAAATATGGCGACCTTGCCGGATTTATGTCGACCTTGCTGGATATATGGCGACCTTGCCGGAAATATGGCGACCTCGCCGAATTTGTGGCGAACTTGCCGGAAATAAGGCGACCTTGCCGGATTTGTGGCGACCTTGCCGGAATTATGGCGACCTTGCCGGAAATATGGCGACTTTGCCTGATTTGTGGCGACCTTGCAGGATTTATGCCGACCTTGCGGGATTTATGACGACCTCGCCGGAAATATGGCGACCTCGCCGGATTTGTGGCGACCTTGCCTGATTAATGGAGACCTTGCAGGAAATATGTCGACCTTGCCGGATTTGTGGCGACCTTGCGGGATTTGTGGCGACCTTGCAGGAAATATGGCGACCTCTCCGGATTTTTGGGGACCTTGCCGGATTTATGGCGACCTTGCCGGAAATATGGCGTCCTCGCCGGATTTGTTCCTACCTTGCCGGATTTTTGGCGACCTTGCCGGAATTATGGCGACCTTGCCGGAAATATGGCGACTTTGCCTGATTTGTGGCGACCTTGCAGGATTTATGCCGACCTTGCGGGATTTATGACGACCTCGCCGGAAATATGGCGACCTCGCCGGATTTGTGGCGACCTTGCCTGATTTATGGAGACCTTGCAGGAAATATGTCGACCTTGCCGGATTTGTGGCGACCTTGCGGGATTTGTGGCGACCTTGCAGGAAATATGGCGACCTCTCCGGATTTTTGGCGACCTTGCCGGAAATATGGCGACCTTGCCGGAAATATGGCCACCTCGCCGGATTTATGGCGACCTTGCCGGATTTATGGCGACCTTGCCGGAAATATGGCGACCTTGCCGGAAATATGGCGACCTTGCCGGATTTGTGGCGACCTTGCCGGATTTATGGCGACTTTGCCGGAAATATGGCGACCTTGCCGGATTTGTTGCGACATTGCCGGATTTATGGCGACCTTGCCGGAAATATGGCGTCCTCGCCGGATTTGTTGCGACCTTGCCGGATTTACGGCGACCTTGCCGGAAATATGGCGACCTTGCCGGATTTGTGGCGAACTTGCCGGAAATATGGCGACCTTGCCGGATTTGTGGCGACCTTGCCGGATTTATGGTGACTTTGCCGGAAATATGGCGACCTTGCCGGATTTGTTGCGACATTGCCGGATTTATGGCGACCTTGCCGGAAATATGGCGTCCTCGCCGGATTTGTTGCGACCTTGCCGGATTTACGGCGACCTTGCCGGAAATTTGGCGACCTTGCCGGATTTGTGGCGAACTTGCAGGAAATATGGCGACCTTGCCGTATTTAGGTCGACCTTGCTGGATATATGGCGACCTTGCCGGAAATATGGCGACCTCGCCGAATTTGTGGCGAACTTGCCGGAAATATGGCGACCTTGCCGGAAATATGGCGACCTTGCCGGATTTATGGCGACTTTGCCGGAAATATGGCGACCTTGCCGGATTTGTTGCGACATTGCCGGATTTATGGCGACCTTGCCGGAAATATGGCGTCCTCGCCGGATTTGTTGCGACCTTGCCGGATTTACGGCGACCTTGCCGGAAATATGGCGACCTTGCCGGATTTGTGGCGAACTTACCGGAAATATGGCGACCTTGCCGGATTTATGTCGACCTTGCTGGATATATGGCGACCTTGCCGGAAATATGGCGACCTCGCCGAATTTGTGGCGAACTTGCCGAAAATATGGCGACCTTGCCGGAAATATGGCGACCTTGCCGGATTTGTGGCGAACTTGCCGGAAATATGGCGACCTTGCCGGATTTATGTCGACCTTGCTGGAGATATGGCGACCTTGCCGGAAATATGGCGACCTCGCCGAATTTGTGGCGAACTTGCCGGAAATATGGCGACCTTGCCGGAAATATGGCGACCTTGCCGGATTTGTGGCGACCCTTGCCGGATTTATGGCGACTCTGCCGGAAATATGGCGACCTTGCCGGATTTGTTGCGACATTGCCGGATTTATGGCGACCTTGCCGGAAATATGGCGTCCTCGCCGGATATGTTGCGACCTTGCCGGATTTACGGCGACCTTGCCGGAAATATGGCGACCTTGCCGGATTTGTGGCGACCCTTGCCGGATTTATGACGACTTTGCCGGAAATATGGCGACCTTGCCGGATTTGTTGCGACATTGCCGGATTTATGGCGACCTTGCCGGAAATATGGCGTCCTCGCCGGATTTGTTGCGACCTTGCCGGATTTACGGCGACGTTGCCGGAAATATGGCGACCTTGCCGGATTTGTGGCGAACTTGCCGGAAATATTGCGACCTTGCCGGATTTATGTAGACCTTGCTGGATATATGGCGACCTTGCCGGAAATATGGCGACCTCGCCGAATTTGTGGCGAACTTGCCGGAAATATGGCGACCTTGCCGGAAATATGGCCACCTCGCCGGATTTATGGCGACCTTGCCGGAAAGATGGCGACCTCGCCGGATTTATGGCGATCTCGCCGGATTTATGGCGACCTTGCCGGAAATATGGCGACCTTGCTGGAAATATGGCGACCTTGCCGGATTTGTGGCGACCTTGCCGGATTTATGGCGACTTTGCCGGAAATATGGCGACCTTGCCGGATTTGTTGCGACATTGCCTGATTTATGGCGATCTTGCCGGAAATATGGCGACCTTGCCGGATTTGTGGCGACCTTGCCGGATTTATGGCGACCTTGCCGGATTTGTGGCGACTTTCCGGAAATATGGCGACCTCGCCTGATTTATGGCGACCTTGCCGGATATATGGCGACCTTGCCGGAAATATGGCGACCTCGCCGGATTTATGTCGTCCTTGCCGGAAATATGGCAACATCGCCGAATTTGTGGTTTCCCCCGCCCCCCCCCCCCCCACATATACACAGCTAAAAATAGTATAAATACTAAAACCAAGACATCCACCTAACAGGACAAAAAGAAAAAAAAGACAGACGGACTACAGAGGCCGCCGCCGCGAGGCGCCGCCATCTTGTCATTGGGTAGAAACGGTGGAAGATAGTAGCCTTCAAATGGGGGTGGTTGGAGAATGCATTCTGCTTGCCTGTTAGATTTTCACTTGCACTAACTGCAGGAAAAATTGTCCCGATGTTGGGGCAGTTCAGAGCCAGGGGTCACAGTTTAAGAATAAAGGGTAGGCCAGTTAGGACTGAGATGAGGACAAACTTTCTTCACGCAGAGAATTGTGAATTGTGAATCTGTGGCATTCTCTGCCACAGAAGGCAGTGGAGGCCAATCCACTGGATGTTTTCAAGAGAGAGTTACATTTAGCTCTTGGAGCTAGCGAATTCAAGGGATATGGGAAAAAACAGGAGAGAGGTACAGATTTTAGATGAACAGCAATGAACATATTGAATGGCAGTGCTGGCTCGAAGGACTACACCTATTTTCTATGTTTCTCTGCTTGAGTATATGACAATAAAACTCGACCTCTAAAACCCTCTAAACCTCTCTATACTCCTGTAAACTCATCTAAACCTCACTAAACACCTGTTAAGCCTTGTAAACCCCTGTAAACCCCTCTAAACCCCTCTAAGTCCCTCTAAATCCCCTACCCCCCCCCCTAATCCCCTATAAAACACTAAACCCTTCTAAACCCCCTGTAAACCCTTCTAAACCACTAAAAACCGCTCCAAACCCCCCTCTAAACACATGTAAACCCCTGTAATCCTCTCTAAACCTCTCTAAACCACCGTAAACTCCTCTAAACCCATCTAAACATCTCTAAACCCCTGTAAACCATGTAAGCCCCTCTAAACACGTATAACCACCTCTAAACCCCTGTGAACGCCTCTAACCCCCTGTAAACCCCCCTAAACACCTTCAAACCTATGAAAACCCCGCTAATCCCCTCTAAACCCCTCTAAACCCATGTAAACACCCTCTAAACCCCTCTAAACCCATCTAAGCCCCTCTAACCCACCCTAAACCCCTCTAAAGCCCTGCAAACCCCATGTAAACCCCCTGTAAACGCCTCTAAACCGTTCTAATCCCCTCTAAACGCCTGTAACGCCCTCTGAACCCATGTAAACCCCTGTAAACGCATCTAAACCCCTCTAGACACCTGTAAACCCCTCTAAACACCTCTAATCCCATCTAACCCCCTATAACACATGTTAACCAGTCGAAACCCCTCAAAACCCCAGTAAACTACCCTAAACACATCTAAAGCCCTGTAAGCCCCTCAAAACCCCTCTAAACCACTCTACACCCCTCTAAACGCCTATAAACACGTCTAAACCCCTCTAAACCCTTCTAAGCCCATCTAAACTCCTCCAGATTACTCTAAACCCCTATACACTCGTCTAAAACCCTCTAAACACCTGCACACCCCTATAAACCTCTGTAACCCTATAACCCCCTATAAATACCTATAAACCCCTCTAAACCACTCCACTCTTAACCCCTCTAAACCCTTCTAAACCCCTCTAAACACTTGTAAACCCATGAACCCTGTAAACTACTAAACCCCGCTAAACCACTGTAAACCTCTCTAAACCACTCTAAACACATGTAAACTCCTGTAAACCCCTCACACCCCCGGTAAACTCACCGAAACCCCTCCATACCCGCGTAAACCCCTCTAAACACCTCTAAACGCCTGTAACCCTCCAAACCCACCTAAACGCATGTAATCCACTCAAAACGCCCGTAAACACCTATAAACCCTTCTAAATCCCTCTAAACCCCCGGTAACCCTCTTTAAACCCATGTAAACAATGCTAAACACCTGTAAACTTCTGTACATCCCTGAAAACGCCTCTAAACCCGTCTAAACCATTCAAAACCCCATTAAACCCCCCTGTAACATGTAAACACCCTGTATACCTCGCTAAACACCAGTAAATGGCTGTAATCCCCTCTAAACCCCTATAAACCACATCTAAACCAATCTAAAGCAACGTAAACCCCAAGTACACCTCTAAAACCCTCTCAACTCATCTAAACCCCTGTAACCCCTCCAATCCTCTCTAAACACCTGTAAACACCTGTAAACGCCTGTAACCCCCCTGTGAACCCCTATAAAGCCCTGCAAACCCATGTAAACCCCATCCAAAACCCTCTAAACCGTTTTAAACCTGAAACGCTCTGAACCACTATATTTCTGGCTATCTTGCCGGAAATATGGCGACCTTGCCCGATTTGTGGCGACCTTGCCGGATTTTTGACGACTTTGCCGGAAATATGGCGACCTTGCCGGATTTATGGCGACCTTGCCGGAAATATGGC
Source organism: Malacoraja senta (assembly GCA_038087875.1). Classification (NCBI taxonomy): domain Eukaryota; kingdom Metazoa; phylum Chordata; class Chondrichthyes; order Rajiformes; family Rajidae; genus Malacoraja; species Malacoraja senta. The sequence goes on from JAXLNO010005932.1 coordinate 19,102, forward strand.
GACATTGTCGGATTTGTGGCGACCTTGCCGGATTTATGCCGACCTAGCCGGATTTGTGGCGTCCTTGCCGGATTTATGACGACCTTGCCGGAAATATGGCGACATTGTCGGATTTCTGCAGACCTTGCCGGAAATATGGCGACCTTGTCGGATTTGTGGCGACGTTCCCGGATTTATGGCGACTTTGCCGGAAATATGGCGACCTTGCCGGATTTGTGGCGACCAGGCCGGATTTTATGCGACCATTCCGGAAATATGGCGACCTAGCCGGATTTGTGGCGACCTTGCGGATTTATGGCGACCTTGCCGGAAATATGGCGACCTTGCCGGATTTGTGGCGACCTTGATGGAAATTTGGCGACCTTGCCGGAAATATGGCGACCATGCCGGATTTGTGGCGACATTGCTGGATTTATGGCGACCTTGCCGGAAATATGGCGACCTTGCCGGAAATATGGCGACCTTGCCGGATTTATGGCGACCTTGCCGGATTTGTGGCGACCATGACGGAAATATGGCGACCTCGCCAGATTTATGGCGTCCTTGCAGGATATGTGGCGACCATGCCGGAATTATGGCGATCTTGCCGGAAATATGGCGACTTTGCCTGATTTGTGGCGACCTTGCAGGATTTATGGCGCCCTTGCCGGAAATATGGCGACCTTGCCGGATTTGTGGCGACATTGCCGGATTTATGGCGACCTTGCCGGGATTATGGCCACCTTGCCGGTTTGTGGCGACCTTGCCGGATTTATGGCGACCTTGCCGGATTTGTGGCGACAATGCCGGAAATATGGCGACCTCGCGGGATTTATGGCGACCATGCCGGATTTGTGGCGACCTTGCCGGAAATATGGCGACCTCGCCAGATTTATGGCGTCCTTGCAGGATTTATGGCGACATTGCCGGAAATATGGCGACCTCGCCGGTTTTATGGCGTCCTTGCCGGAAATATGGCGACCTTGCCGGATTTATGGCGACCTTTCCGGATTAATGGGGACCTTGCCGGAAACATGGCGAGCTTGCCGGATTTGTGACCACCTTGCAGGATTTATGGTGTCCTTGCCGGAAATATTGCGACCTTGCCGGATATGTGGCGACCATGCCGGAATTATGGCGACCTTGCCGGAAATATGGCGACTTTGCCTGATTTGTGGCGACCTTGCAGGATTTATGGCGACCTTGCCGGAAATATGGCGACCTTGCCGGATTTGTGGCGACCTTGCCGGAGTTATGGCGACCATGCCGGAAATATGGCGACCTTGCCGGAAATAAGGCGACCTTGCCGGATTTGTGGCGACCTTGCCAGAATTATGGCGACCTTGCCGGAAATATGGCGACTTTGCCTGATTTGTGGCGACCTTGCAGGATTTATGGCGACCTTGCGGGATTTATGACGACCTCGCCGGAAATATGGCGACCTCGCCGGATTTGTGGCGACCTTGCCTGATTTATGGAGACCTTGCAGGAAATATGTCGACCTTGCCGGATTTGTGGCGACCTTGCGGGATTTGTGGCGACCTTGCAGGAAATATGGCGACCTCTCCGGATTTTTGGCGACCTTGCCGGATTTATGGCGACCTTGCCGGAAATATGGCGTCCTCACCGGATTTGTTGCGACCTTGCCGGATTTACGGCGACCTTGCCGGAAATATGGCGACCTTGCCGGATTTGTGGCGAACGTGCCTGAAATATGGCGACATTGCCGGTTTTATGTCGACCTTGCTGGATATATGGCGACCTCGCCGGAAATATGGCGACCTTGCCGGATTTGTGGCGACCATGCCGGATTTATGGAGACCTTGCTGGAAATATGTCGACCTTGCCGGATTTATGGCGACCTTGCGGGATTTATGACGACCTCGCCGGAAATATGGCGACTTTGCCTGATTTGTGGCGACCTTGCAGGATTTATGGCGACCTTGCGGGATTTATGACGACCTCGCCGGAAATATGGCGACCTCGCCGGATTTGTGGCGACCTTGCCTGATTTATGGAGACCTTGCAGGAAATATGTCGACCTTGCCGGATTTGTGGCGACCTTGCGGGATTTGTGGCGACCTTGAGGAAATATGGCGACCTCTCCGGATTTTTGGCGACCTTGCCGGATTTATGGCGACATTGCCGGAAATATGGCGTCCTCACCGGATTTGTTGCGACCTTGCCGGATTTACGGCGACCTTGCCGGAAATATGGCGACCTTGCCGGATTTGTGGCGAACGTGCCTGAAATATGGCGACATTGCCGGTTTTATGTCGACCTTGCTGGATATATGGCGACCTTGCCGGAAATATGGCGACCTCGCCGAATTTGTGGCGAACTTGTCGGAATTATGGCGACCTTGCCGGATTTATGGCGATGTCGCCGGATTTATGGCGACCTTGCCGGAAATATGGCGTCCTCGCCGGATTTGTTGCGACCTTGCCGGATTTACGGCGACCTTGCCGGAAATATGGCGACATTGCCGGATTTGTGGCGCACGTGCCGGAAATATGGCGACATTGCCGGATTTATGGCGACCTTGCCGGATTTTGTTGCGACATTGCCGGATTTATGGCGATCTTGCCGGAAATATGGCGACCTTGCCAGATTTGTGGCGACCTTGCCGGATTTATGGCGACCATGTCGGAAATATGGCGACATTTCCGAATTGGTGGCGACCTTGCCGGAAATATGGCGACCTCGCCGGATTTATGGCGACCTTGCCTGATTTGTGGCGACCGTGCCGAAAATATGGCGACCTCGCCGGATTTAGGGCGACCTTGCCGGATTTGTGACGACCTCGCCGGAAATATTGCGACCTTGCCGGATTTGTGGCGACCATACCGGATTTATGGAGACCTTGCTGGAAATATGTCGTCCTTGCCGGATTTATGGCGACCTTGCGGGATTTATGACGACCTCGCCGGAAATATGGCGACCTTGCCTGATTTCTGGCGATCTTGCCGGATTTATGGCGACCTTGCCGAATTTGTGGCGACCTTGCCGGGAATATGGCGACCTCGCCGGATTTATGGCGACCTTGCCAGATATATGGCGACCACGCCGGATTTATGGCGGCCTCGCCGGATTTAGAACGACCTTGCCGGAAATGTGGCGACCTCGCCGGATTTATGGCGACCATGCCGGATTTATGGCGACCCTGCTCGAATATGGGGACCTTGCCGGTTTTGTGGCGAACTTGCCGGATTTATGGCGACCTTTCCGGATTTGTGGCGACCTTACCGGAAATATGGCGACCTCGCCGGATTTATGGCGACCTTACCGGATTTGTGGCGACCGTGCCGGAAATATGGCGACCTCGCCGGATTTGTGGCGACTTTGCCGGGTTTATGGCGATCTTGCCGAAAATATCGCTACCTCACCAGATTTGTGGCGGCCTTGCCGGGTTTCTGGAGACCTTGCCGGGAATATGGCGCCCTCGCCGGATTTGTGGCGATCTTGTCGGATTATGGCGACCTTGCCGGAAATATGGCGGCCTTGATTTGTGGCGACCTTGCCGGATTTATGCCGACCTTGCCGGAAATATGGCGACCTAGCCGTATTTGTGGCGACCTTGCCGGATTTAAGGCGATCTTGCCGGAAATATGGCGACCTCGCCGGATTTGTGGCGACCTTGCCGGGTTTATGGCGATCTTGCCGGAAATATCGCTACCTCACCAGATTTGTGGCGACCTTGCCGGATTTCTGGCGACCTTGCCGGGAATATGGCGACCCTGCCGGATTTCTGGCGACCTTGCCGGATTTATGACGACCTCGCCGGAAATATTGCGACCTTGCCGGATTTGTGGCGACCATTCGGGATTTATGGAGACCTTGCTGGAAATATGTCGACCTTGCCGGATTTATGGCGACCTTGCGGGATTTACGACGACCTCGCGGGGAATATGGCGACCTTGCCGGAATTATGGCGCCCTGGCCGGATTTTTGGCGTCCTTGCCGGAAATATGGCGACCTTGCCGGATTTGTGGCTACCTTGCCGGATTTATCGCGACCTTGACGGACATATGGCGACCTCGCCGGATATATGGCGACCTTGCCGGATTTGTGGCGACCTTGCCGGAAATATGGCGACCTCTCCGGATTTTTGGCGGCCTTGTCGGATTTATGGCGACCTTGCCGGAAATATGGCGTCCTCGCCGGATTTGTTGCGACCTTGCCGGATTTACGGCGACCTTGCCGGAAAAATGGCGACCTTGCCTGATTTGTGTCGAACTTGCCGGAAATATGGCGACCTTGCCGGATTTATGGCGACTTTGCCGGATTTGTGGAGACTTTGCCGGGAATATGGCGACCTCGCCGGATTTATGGCGACATTGCCGGGTTTGTGGCGACCTTGCCGAAATATGGCGACCTCGCCGGATTTATTGCGACCTTGCCGGATAAATGGCGACCTTGCCGGAAATATGGCGACCACGCCGGATATATGGCGACCTTGCCGGAAATATGGCGGCCTCGCTGGATTTATAGCGACCTTGCCGGAAATATGGCGACCTTGCCGGAAATATGGCGACCTTGCCGGATTTGTGGCGACCTTGCCGGATTTATGGCGACTTTGCCGGAAATATGGCGACCTTGCCGGATTTGTTGCGACATTGCCGGATATATGGCGACCTTGCCGGAAATATGGCGACCTTGCCGGATTTGTGGCGTTCTTGCGGGATGTATGGCGACCTTGCCGGAAATATGGCGACCTTGCCAGATTTCTGGCGACCTTGCCGGATTTATGGCGACCTTGCCGGATCTGTGGCGACTTTGCCGGAAATATGGGGACCTCGCCGGATTTATGGCGACCTTGCCGGAAATATGGCGACCTCGCCGGATTTATGGCGTCCTTGCCGGAAATATGGCAACATCGCCGGATTTATGGCGACCTTGCCGGAAATATGGCGACCTCGTCGCATTTATGGCGACCTTGTCGGAGATATGGCGACCTTGCCGGAAATATGGTGACCATGCCGAGTTTGTGGCGACCTTGCCGGATTTATGGCTACTATGACGGAATTATGGCGACCTTGCCGTATTTGTGGCGACATTGCCGGATTTATGGCGACCTCTCCGGATTTATGGCGACCTTGCAGGATTTGTGGCGACGCCGGAAATATGGCGACCTCGCCGGATTTATGACGAACTTGCCGGAAATGTGGCGACCTCGCCGGATTTATAGCGACCATGCCGGATTTATGGCGACCTTGCCCGAATTATGGCGACCTTGCCGGTTTTGTGGCGAACTTGCCGTATTTATGGCGACATTTCCGGATTTGTGGCGACGTTGCCGGAAATATGGCGACCTCGCCGGATTTATGGCGACCTTGCCTGATTTGTGGCGACCGTGCCGAAAATATGGCGACCTCGCCGGATTTATGGCGACCTTGCCGAATTTGTGACGACCTCGCCTGAAATATTGCGACCTTGCCGGATTTGTGGCGACCATGCCGGATTTATGGAGACCTTGCTGGAAATATGTCGACCTTGCCGGATTTATGGCGACCTTGCGGGATTTATGACGACCTCGCCGGAAATATGGCGACCTTGCCTGATTTCTGGCGATCTTGCCGGATTTATGGCGACGTTGCCGAATTTGTGGCGACCTTGCCGGAAATATGGCGACCTCGCCGGATTTATGGCGACCTTGCCAGATATATGGCGACCTTGCCGGAAATATGGCGATCTCACCGGATTTATGGCGTCCATGCCGGAAATATGGCAACCTCGCCGGATTTATGGCGACCTCGCCGGATTTATGGCGACCTTGCCGGAAATATGGCGACCACGCCGGATTTATGGCGGCCTCGCCGGATTTAGGACGACCTTGCCGGAAATGTGGCGACCTCGCCGGATTTATGGCGACCATGCCGGATTTCTGGCGACCTTGCTCGAATTATGGCGACCTTGCCGGATTTATGGCGACCTTGCCGGATTTGTGGCGACCGTGCCGGAAATATGGCGACCTCGCCGGATTTATGGCGACCTTGCCGGATTTGTGGCGACCTTGCCGGAAATATGGCGACCTCGCCGGATTTGTGGCGATCTTGTCGGATTTATGGCGACCTTGCCGGAAATATGGCGGCCTTGATTTGTGGCGACCTTGCCGGATTTATGCCGACCTTTCCGGAAATATGGCGACCTAGCCGTATTTGTGGCGACCTTGCCGGATTTATGGCGACCTTGCCGGAAATATGGCGACCTCGCCGGATTTGTGGCGACCTTGCCGGAAATATGGCGATCTTGCCGGAAATATGGCTACCTCATCAGATTTGTGGCGACCTTGCCGGATTTCTGGCGACCTTGCCGGGAATATGGCGACCCTGCCGGATTTGTGGTGACCTTGCCGGATTTATGACGACCTCGCCGGAAATATTGCGACCTTGCCGGATTTGTGGCGACCATGCCGGATTTATGGAGAACTTGCTGGAAATATGTCGACCTTGCCGGATTTGTGGCGACCTCGCGGGGAATATGACGACCATGCCGGAAAAATGGCGACCTTGCCGGATTTGTGGCGACTTTGCCAGATTTATGGCGACCTTGCCGGAATTAAGGCGCCCTGGCCGGATTTGTGGCGTCCTTGCCGGAAATATGGCGACCTTGCCGTATTTGTGGCGACATTGCCGGATTTATGGCGACCTTTCCGGATTTGTGGCGACCTTGCCTGAAATATGGCGACCTCTCCGGATTTATGGCGACCTTGCAGGATTTGTGGCGACGCCGGAAATATGGCGACCTCGCCGGATTTATGACGAACTTGCCGGAAATGTGGCGACCTCGCCGGATTTATAGCGACCATGCCGGATTTATGGCGACCTTCCCCGAATTATGGCGACCTTGCCGGTTTTGTGGCGAACTTGCCGGAAATATTGCGACCTTGCCGGATTTGTGGCGACCATGCCGGATTTATGGAGACCTTGCTGGAAATATGTCGTCCTTGCCGGATTTATGGCGACCTTGCGGGATTTATGACGACCTCGCCGTAAATATGGCGACCTTGCCTGATTTCTGGCGATCTTGCCGGATTTATGCCGACCTTGCCGAATTTGTGGCGACATTGCCGGAAATATGGCGACCTCGCCGGATTTATGGCGACCTTGCCAGATATATGGCGACCTTGCCGGAAATATGGCGATCTCGCCGGATTTATGGTGTCCTTGCCGGAAATATGGCAACCTCGCCGGGTTTATGGCGACCTCGCCGGATTTAGGACGACCTTGCCGGAAATATGGCGACCTCGCCGGATTTATGGCGACCATGCCGGATTTATGGCGACCTTGCTCGAATTATGGCGACCTTGCCGGTTTTGTGGCGAACTTGCCGGATATATGGCGACCTTTCCGGATATGTGCCGACCTTGCCGTAAATATGGCAACCTCGCCGGATTTATGGCGACCTTGCCGGATTTGTGGCGACCGTGCCGGAAATATGGCGACCTCGCCGGATTTATGGCGACCTTGCCGGATTTGTGGCGACCTTGCCGGAAATATGGCGACCTCGCCGGATCTGTGGCGATCTTGTCGGATTTATGGCGACCTTGCCGGAAATATGGCGGCCTTGATTTGTGGCGACCTTGCCGGATTTATGCCGACCTTGCCGGAAATATGGCGACCTACCGTATTTGTGGCGACCTTGCCGGATTTATGGCGACCTTGCCGGAAATATGGCGACCTCGCCGGATTTGTGGCGACCTTGCCGGGTTTATGGCGATCATGCCGGAAATATGGCTACCTCACCAGATTTGTGGCGACCTTGCCGGATTTCTGGCGACCTTGCCTGGAATTTGGCGACCCTGCCGGATTTGTGGCGACCTTGCCGGATTTATGACGACCTCGCCGGAAATATTGCGACCTTGCCGGATTTGTGGCGACCATGCCGGATTTATGGAGACCTTGCTGGAAATATGTCGACCTTGCCGGATTTATGGCGACCTTGCGGGATTTATGACGACCTCGCGAGGAATATGGCGACCTTGCCGGATTTGTGGCGACCTTGCCTGATTTATGGAGACCTTGCTGGAAATATGTCGGCCTTGCCGGATTTGTGGCGACCTTGCAGGATTTATGGCGACCTTGCCGGAAAAATGGCGACCTTGCCGGATTTATGGGGACCTTGCGGGATTTATGACGACCTCGCCGGAAATATGGCGACCTTGCCTGATTTCTGGCGATCTTGCCGGATTTATGGCGACCTTGCCGAATTTGGGGCGACCTTGCCGGAAATATGGCGACCTCGCCGGATTTATGGTGACCTTGCCAGATATATGGCGACCTTGCCGGAAATATGGCGATCTCGCCGGATTTATGGCGTCCTTGCCGGAAATATGGCAACCTCGCCGGATTTATGGCGACCTCGCCGGATTTATGGCGACCTTGCCGGAAATATGGCGACCACGCCGGATTTATGGTGGCCTCGCCGGATTTAGGACGACCTTGCCGGAAATGTGGCGACCTCGCCGGATTTATGGCGACCATGCCGGATTTATGGCGACCTTGCTCGAATTATGGCGACCTTGCCGGTTTTGTGGCGAACTTGCCGGATATATGGCGACCTTTCCGGATATGTGGCGACCTTGCCGGAAATATGGCGACCTCGCCGGATTTATGGCGACCTTGCCGGTCTTGTGGCGACCGTGCCGGAAATATGGCGACCTACCGTATTTGTGGCGACCTTGCCGGATTTATGGCGACCTTGCCGGAAATATGGCGACCTCGCCGGATTTGTGGCGACCTTGCCGGGTTTATGGCGATCTTGCCGGAAATATGGCTACCTCACCAGATTTGTGGCGACCTTGCCGGATTTCTGGCGACCTTGCCGGGAATATGGCGACCCTGCCGGATTTGTGGCGACCTTGCCGGATTTATGACGACCTCGAAGGAAATATTGCGACCTTGCCGGATTTGTGGCGACCATGCCGGATTTATGGAGACCTTGCTGGAAATATGTCGACCTTGCCGGAATTATGGCGACCTTGCGGGATTTATGACGACCTCGCGGGGAATATGGCGATCTTGCCGGATTTGTGGCGACCTTGCCTGATTTATGGAAACCTTGCTGGAAATATGTCGGCCTTGCCGGATTTGTGGCGACCTTGCAGGATTAAGGCGACCTTGCCGGAAAAATGGCGACCTTTCCGGATTTGTGGCGACTTTGCCTGATTTATGGCGACCTTGCCGGAATTATGGCGCCCTGGCCGGATTTGTGGCGTCCTTGCCGGAAATATTGCGACCTCGCCGGATTTATGGCGACCTTGCCGGAAATATGGCGAACTTGCCGGAAATATGGCGAACTTGCCGGATTTGTGGCGACCTTGCCGGATTTATGGCGACTGCCCGGAAATATGGCGACCTTGCCGGATTTGTTGCGACATTGCCCGATTCATGGCGACCTTGCCGAAAATATGGCGACCTTGCCGGATTTGTGGCGAACTTGCCGGATATATGGCGACCTTGCCGGATTTATGGCGACCTTGCCGGATTTGTGGCGACGTTGCCGAGAATATGGCGACCTCGCCGGATTTATGGCGACCTTGCCGGGTTTGTGGCGACCTTGCCGGAAATATGGCGACCTCGCCGGATTTATTGCGACCTTGCCGGATAAATGGCGACCTTGCCGGAAATATGGCGACCTCGCCGGATATATGGCGACCTTGCCGGAAATAAGGCGGCCTCGCCGGATTTATGGCGACCTCGCCGGATTTATGGCGAACTTGCCGGAAATATGGCGAACTTGCCGGAAATATGGCGAACTTGCCGGATTTGTGGCGACCTTGCCGGATTTATGGCGACTGCCCGGAAATATGGCGACCTTGCCGGATTTGTTGCGACATTGCCGGATTTATGGCGACCTTGCCGAAAATATGGCGACCTTGCCGGATTTGTGGCGATCTTGCCGGATGTATGGCGACCTTGCCGGAAATATGGCGAACTTGCCGGATTTGTGGCGACCTTGCCGGATTTATGGCGACTGCCCGGAAATATGGCGACCATGCCGGATTTGTTGCGACATTGCCGGATTTATGGCGACCTTGCCGAAAATATGGCGACCTTGCCGGATTTATGGCGACCTTGCCGGATCTGTGGCGACTTTGCCTGAAATATGGCGACCTCGCCGGATTTATGGCGACCTTGCCGGATATATGGCGACCTTGCCGGAAATATGGCGACCTCGCAGGATTTATGGCGTCCTTGCCGGAAATATGGCAACATCGCCGGATTTATGGCGACCTTGCCGGAAATATAGCGACCTCGTCGCATTTATGGCGACCTTGCCGGAAATATGGCGACCATGCCGAGTTCGTGGCGACCATGCCGGATTTATGGCTACTATGACGGAATTATGGCGACCTTGCCGTATTTGTGGCGACATTGCCGGATTTATGGCGACATTTCCGGATTTGTGGCGACCTTGCCTGAAATATGGCGACTTCTCCGGATATATGGCGACCTAGCAGGATTTGTGGCGACGCCGGAAATATGGCGACCTCGCCGGATTTATGACGTCCTTGCCGGATTTGTGGCGACCTTGCCGGAAATAGGGCGACCTCGCCGGATTTATGGCGACCGTGCCAGACATATGGTGACCTTGCCGGATTGTGACGACCTCGCCGGATTTATGGCGACCTTGCCAGAAATATGGCGACCTTGCCGGGTTTGTGGCGACCTTGCCGGATATCTGGCGAACTTGCCGGAAATATGGCGCCATTGCCGGATTTCTGACGAAGTTGCCGGATTTCTGACGACCTTGCCGGATTTATGGCGACATTTCCGGATTTGTGGCGACCTTGCCGGAAATATGGCGACCTCGCCGGATTTATTGCGATCTTGCCAGATTTGTGGCGACCTTGCCGGAAATATGGCGAATTCGCCGCATTTATGGCGACCTTGCCGGATTTATGGCGACATTGCCGGAAATATGGCGTCCTCGCCGGATTTTGTGGCGAACTTGCCGGATTTATGCCGACCATGCCGGAAATATGGCCACCTCGCCGGATTTATGGCGACCTTTCCGGATTTGTGGCGAACTTGCATGAAATATGGCGACCTCTCCGGATTTATGGCGACCTTGCTGGATTTGTGGCGACGCCGGAAATATGGCGACCTCGCCGGATTTATGACGACCTTGCCGGATTTGTGGCGACCTTGCCGGAAATATGGCGACCTCGCCGGATATATGGCGCCGTTGCCGGATTTCTGACGACCTTGCCGGATTTAAGGCGACCTTGCCGGATTTGTGGCGACCTTGCCGTAAATATGGCGACCTTACCGCATTTGTGGCGACCTTGCCGGATATATGGCGACCTTGCCGGTAATATGGCGACCTTGCCGGATTTGTGGCGACCTTGCCAGATTTATGGCGACCTTGCCGGATTTGTGGCGACCTTTCCGCATTTGTGGCGACCTTGCCGTAAATATGGCGACCTTACCGGATTTGTGGCGACCTTTCCGCATTTGTGGCGACCTTGCCGTAAATATGGCGACCTTACCGCATTTGTGGCGACCTTGCCGGATATATGGCGACCTTGCCGAGTTTGTGGCGACCTTGCCGGATATATGGCGATCTTGCCGGAAATATGGCGACCTTGCCGGATTTGTGGCGACCTTGCCAGATTCATGGCGACCTTGCCGGAAATATGGCGACCTTGCCGAGTTTGTGGCGACCTTGCCGGATATATGGCGATCTTGCCGGAAATATGGCGCCGTTGCCGGATTTCTGACAACCTTGCCGGATTTATGGCGACCTTGCCGGATTTATGGCGACCTTTCCGGATTTGTGGCGATCTTGCCAGACATATGGTGACCTTGCCGGATTTGTGGCGACCTCGCCGGATTTATGGCGACCTTGCCGGAAATATGGCGACCTTGCCAGGTTTGTGGCGACCTTGCCGGATATATGGCGATCTTGCCGGAAATATGGCGCCGTTGCCGGATTTCTGACGACCTTGCCGGATTTATGGCGACCTTGCCGGATTTATGGCGACCTTTCCGGATTTGTGGCGACCTTTCCGCATTTGTGGCGACCTTGCCGTAAATATGGCGACCTTACCGGATTTGTGGCGACCTTGCCGGATATATGGCGACCTTGCCGGTAATATGGCGACCTTGCCGGATTTGTGGCGACCTTGCCAGATTTATGGCGACCTTGCCGGAAATATGGTGATCTTGCCGAATTTGTGGCGACCTTGCCGGATATATGGCGATCTTGCCGGAAATATGGCGCCGTTGCCGGATTTCTGACGACCTTGCTGGATTTATGGCGACCTTGCCGGATTTATGGCGACCTTTCCGGATTTGTGGCGACCTTGCCGGAAATATGGCGACCTCGCCGGATTTATGGCGATCTTGCCAGATTTGTGGCGACCTTGCCGGAAATATGGCGACCTCGCCGCATTTATGGCGACCTTGCCGGATTTATGGCGACATTGCCGGAAAAATGGCGTCCTCGCCGGATTTGTGGTGACCTTGCCGGATTTATGCCGACCATGCCGGGAATATGGCGACCTCGCCGGATTTGTGGCGACCTGGCCGGATTTGTGGCGACCTTGCCGGAAATATGTCGACCTTGCCGGATTTGTGGCGACCTTGCGGGATTTAAGGCGACCTTGCCGGAAAAATGGCGACATTGCCGGATTTGTGGTTACCTTGCCGGATTTATGGCGACCTTGACGGAGATATGGCGAACTCGACGGATTTATGGCGACCTTGCCGGATTTATGGCGACCATGCCGGAAATATGGCGACCTCTCCGGATTTCTGGCGACTTTGCCGGATTTATGGCGACCTTGACGGAAATATGGCGTCCTCGCCGGATTTGTTGCGACCTTGCCGGATTTACGGCGACCTTGCCGGAAATATGGGGACCTTGCCGGATTTGTGGCGAACTTGCCGGAAATATGGCGACCACACCGGATTTATGGCGACCTTGCAGGAAATATGGCGACCTTGCCGGAAATATGGCGACCTTGCTGGATTTCTGGCGACCTTGCCGGATTTATGGCGACCTTGCCGGATTTATGGCGACCTTGCCGGATTTGTGGCGACCTTGCCAGAAATATGGCGACCTTGCTGGATTTGTGTCCCTTGCCGGATTTATGGCGACCTTGCCGGAAATATGGCTACTTCGCCGGATTTCTGGCGACCTTGCGGATTTCTGGCTACCTTGCCGGAAATTTGGCGACCTTGCCGGATTTCTGGCGACCTGGCCGGATTTGTGGCGACCTTGCCGGAAATATGTCGACCTTGCCGGATTTGTGGCGTCCTTGCGGGATTTATGGCGACCTTGCCGGAAAAATGGCGACCTTGCCGGATTTGTGGTTACCTTGCCGGATTTATGGCGACCTTGACGGAGATATGGCGAAATCGCCGGATTTATGGCGACCTTGCCGGATTTATGGCGACCTTGCCGGAAATATGGCGTCCTCTCCGGATTTCTGGCGACCTTGCCGGATTTATGGCGACCTTGCCGGAAATATGGCGTCCTCGCCGGATTTGTTGCGACCTTGCCGGATTTACGGCGACCTTGCCGAAAAATATGGCGACCTTGCCCGAATTTGTGGCGAACTTGCCGGAAATATGGCGACCTCGCCGGATTTATGGCGACCTTGCCGGAAATATGGCGACCTTGCCGGAAATATGGCGACCTTGCTGGATTTCTGGCGACCTTGCCGGATTTATGGCGACCTTGCCGGATTTATGGCGATCTTGCCAGACATATGGTGACCTTGCCGGATTTGTGGCGACCTCGCCGGATTTATGGCGACCTTGCCGGAAATATGGCGACCTTGCCAGGTTTGTGGCGACCTTGCCGGATATATGGCGATCTTGCCGGAAATATGGCGCCGTTGCCGGATTTCTGACGACCTTGCCGGATTTATGGCGACCTTGCCGGATTTATGGCGACCTTTCCGGATTTGTGGCGACTTTCCGCATTTGTGGCGACCTTGCCGTAAATATGGCGACCTTACCGGATTTGTGGCGACCTTGCCGGATATATGGCGACCTTGCCGGTAATATGGCGGCTTGCCGGATTTGTGGCGACCTTGCCAGATTTATGGCGACCTTGCCGGAAATATGGCGATCTTGCCGAGTTTGTGGCGACCTTGCCGGATATATGGCGATCTTGCCGGAAATATGGCCCCGTTGCCGGTTTTCTGACGACCTTGCCGGATTTATGGCGACCTTGCCGGATTTATGGCGACTGCCGGAAAAATGGCGTCCTCGCCGGATTTCTGGTGACCTTGCCGGATTTATGCCGACCATGCCGGGAATATGGCGACCTCGCCGGATTTGTGGCGACCTGGCCGTATTTGTGGCGACCTTGCCGGTAATATGGCGACCTTGCTGGATTTGTGTCCCTTGCCGGATTTATGGCGACCTTGCCGGAAATATGGCTACTTCGCCGGATTTGTGGCGACCTTGCGGATTTCTGGCTACCTTGCCGGAAATTTGGCGACCTTGCCGGATTTGTGGCGACCTGGCCGGATTTGTGGCGACCTTGCCGGAAATATGTCGACCTCGACGGATTTATGGCGACCTTGCCGGATTTATGGCGACCTTGCCGGAAATATGGCGACCTCTCCGGATTTCTGGCGACTTTGCCGGATTTATGGCGACCTTGACGGAAATATGGCGTCCTCGCCGGATTTGTTGCGACCTTGCCGGAATTTACGGCGACCTTGCCGGAAATATGGCGACCTTGCCAGATTTGTGGCGAACTTGCCGGAAATATGGCGACCTCACCGGATTTATGGCGACCTTGCCGGAAATATGGCGACCTTGCCGGAAATATGGCGACCTTGCTGGATTTCTGGCGACCTTGCCGGATTTATGGCGACCTTGCCGGATTTATGGCGACCTTGCCGGATTTGTGGCGACCTTGCCAGAAATATGGCGACCTTGCTGGATTTGTGTCCCTTGCCGGATTTATGGCGACCTTGCCAGAAATATGGCTACTTCGCCGGATTTGTGGCGACCTTGCGGATTTCTGGCTACCTTGCCGGAAATTTGGCGACCTTGCCGGATTTGTGGCGACCTGGCCGGATTTGTGGCGACCTTGCCGGAAATATGTCGACCTTGCCGGATTTGTGGCGACCTTGCGGGATTTATGGCGACCTTGCCGGAAAAATGGCGACCTTGCCGGATTTGTGGTTACCTTGCCGGATTTATGGCGACCTTGACGGAGATATGACGAAATCGCCGGATTTATGGCGACCTTGCCGGATTTATGGCGACCTTGCCGGAAATATGGCGTCCTCTCCGGATTTCTGGCGACCTTGCCGGATTTATGGCGACCTTGCCGGAAATATGGCGTCCTCGCCGGATTTGTTGCGACCTTGCCGGATTTACGGCGACCTTGCCGGAAATATGGCGACCTTGCCGGATTTGTGGCGAACTTGCCGGAAATATGGCGACCTCGCCGGATTTATGGCGACCTTGCCGGAAATATGGCGACTTTGCCGGAAATATGGCGACCTTGCTGGATTTCTGGCGACCTTGCCGGATTTATGGAGACCTTGCCGGATTTATGGCGACCTTGCCGGATTTATGGCGACCTTGCCGGAAATATGGCTACTTCGCCGGATTTGTGGCGACCTTGCGGATTTCTGGCTACCTTGCCGGAAATTTGGCGACCTTGCCGGGTTTGTGGCGACCTGGCCGGATTTGTGGCGACCTTGCCGGAAATATGTCGACCTTGCCGGATTTGCGGCGACCTTGCGGGATTTATGGCGACCTTGCCGGAAAAATGGCGACCTTGCCGGATTTGTGGTTACCTTGCCGGATTCATTGCGACCTTGACGGAGATATGGCGAACGCGCCGGATTTATGGCGACCTTGCCGGATTTATGGCGACCTTGCCGGAAATATGGCGACCTCTCCGGAGTTCTGGCGACCATGCCGCATTGATGGCGACCTTGCCGGAAATATGGCGTCCTCGCCGGATTTGTTGCGACCTTGCCGGATTTACGGCGACCTTGCCGGAAATATGGCGACCTCGCCGGATTTGTGGCGAACTTGCCGGAAATATGGCGACCTCGCCGGATGTATAGCGACCTTGCCGGAAATATGGCGACCTTGCCGGAAATATGGCGACCTTGCTGTGCTTTCTGGCGACCTTGCCGTATTTATGGCGACCTTTGCCGGATTTATGGCGACCTTGCCGGATTTGTGGCGACCTTGCCAGAAATATGGCGACCTTGCCGGATTTATGGCGACCTTGCCGGATTTATGGCGACTGCCGGAAAAATGGCGTCCTCGCCGGATTTCTGGTGACCTTGCCGGATTTATGCCGACCATGCCGGGAATATGGCGACCTCGCCGGATTTGTGGCGACCTGGCCGTATTTGTGGCGACCTTGCCGGTAATATGGCGACCTTGCTGGATTTGTGTCCCTTGCCGATTTATGGCGACCTTGCCGGAAATATGGCTACTTCGCCGGATTTGTGGCGACCTTGCGGATTTCTGGCTACCTTGCCGGAAATTTGGCGACCTTGCCGGATTTGTGGCGACCTGGCCGGATTTGTGGCGACCTTGCCGGAAATATGTCGACCTCGACGGATTTATGGCGACCTTGCCGGATTTATGGCGACCTTGCCGGAAATATGGCGACCTCTCCGGATTTCTGGCGACTTTGCCGGATTTATGGCGACCTTGACGGAAATATGGCGTCCTCGCCGGATTTGTTGCGACCTTGCCGGATTTACGGCGACCTTGCCGGAAATATGGCGACCTTGCCAGATTTGTGGCGAACTTGCCGGAAATATGGCGACCTCACCGGATTTATGGCGACCTTGCCGGAAATATGGCGACCTTGCCGGAAATATGGCGACCTTGCTGGATTTCTGGCGACCTTGCCGGATTTATGGCGACCTTGCCGGATTTATGGCGACCTTGCCGGATTTGTGGCGACCTTGCCAGAAATATGGCGACCTTGCTGGATTTGTGTCCCTTGCCGGATTTATGGCGACCTTGCCAGAAATATGGCTACTTCGCCGGATTTGTGGCGACCTTGCGGATTTCTGGCTACCTTGCCGGAAATTTGGCGACCTTGCCGGATTTGTGGCGACCTGGCCGGATTTGTGGCGACCTTGCCGGAAATATGTCGACCTTGCCGGATTTGTGGCGACCTTGCGGGATTTATGGCGACCTTGCCGGAAAAATGGCGACCTTGCCGGATTTGTGGTTACCTTGCCGGATTTATGGCGACCTTGACGGAGATATGACGAAATCGCCGGATTTATGGCGACCTTGCCGGATTTATGGCGACCTTGCCGGAAATATGGCGTCCTCTCCGGATTTCTGGCGACCTTGCCGGATTTATGGCGACCTTGCCGGAAATATGGCGTCCTCGCCGGATTTGTTGCGACCTTGCCGGATTTACGGCGACCTTGCCGGAAATATGGCGACCTTGCCGGATTTGTGGCGAACTTGCCGGAAATATGGCGACCTCGCCGGATTTATGGCGACCTTGCCGGAAATATGGCGACTTTGCCGGAAATATGGCGACCTTGCTGGATTTCTGGCGACCTTGCCGGATTTATGGAGACCTTGCCGGATTTATGGCGACCTTGCCGGATTTATGGCGACCTTGCCGGAAATATGGCTACTTCGCCGGATTTGTGGCGACCTTGCGGATTTCTGGCTACCTTGCCGGAAATTTGGCGACCTTGCCGGGTTTGTGGCGACCTGGCCGGATTTGTGGCGACCTTGCCGGAAATATGTCGACCTTGCCGGATTTGCGGCGACCTTGCGGGATTTATGGCGACCTTGCCGGAAAAATGGCGACCTTGCCGGATTTGTGGTTACCTTGCCGGATTCATTGCGACCTTGACGGAGATATGGCGAACGCGCCGGATTTATGGCGACCTTGCCGGATTTATGGCGACCTTGCCGGAAATATGGCGACCTCTCCGGAGTTCTGGCGACCATGCCGCATTTATGGCGACCTTGCCGGAAATATGGCGTCCTCGCCGGATTTGTTGCGACCTTGCCGGATTTACGGCGACCTTGCCGGAAATATGGCGACCTCGCCGGATTTGTGGCGAACTTGCCGGAAATATGGCGACCTCGCCGGATGTATAGCGACCTTGCCGGAAATATGGCGACCTTGCCGGAAATATGGCGACCTTGCTGGCTTTCTGGCGACCTTGCCGTATTTATGGCGACCTTGCCGGATTTATGGCGACCTTGCCGGATTTGTGGCGACCTTGCCAGAAATATGGCGACCTTGCCGGATTTATGGCGACCTTGCCGGAAATATGGCGTCCTCGCCGGATTTGTTGCGACCTTGCCGGATTTACGGCGACCTTGCCGGAAATATGGCGACCTTGCCGGATTTGTGGCGAACTTGCCGGAAATATGGCGACCTTGCCGGAAATATGGCGACCTTGCTGGATTTCTGGCGACCTTGCCGGATTTATGGCGACCTTGCCGGATTTATGGCGACCTTGCCGGATTTGTGGCGACCTTGCCAGAAATATGGCGACCTTGCTGGATTTGTGTCCCTTACCGGATTTATGGCGACCTTGCCAGAAATATGGCTACTTCGCCGGATTTGTGGCGACCTTGCGGATTTCTGGCTACCTTGCCGGAAATTTGGCGACCTTGCCGGATTTGTGGCGACCTGGCCGGATTTGTGGCGACCTTGCCGGAAATATGTCGACCTTGCCGGATTTGTGGCGACCTTGCGGGATTTATGGCGACCTTGCCGGAAAAATGGCGACCTTGCCGGATTTGTGGTTACCTTGCCGGATTTATGGCGACCTTGACGGAGATATGGCGAAATCGCCGGATTTATGGCGACCTTGCCGGATTTATGGCGACCTTGCCGGAAATATGGCGTCCTCTCCGGATTTCTGGCGACCTTGCCGGATTTATGGCGACCTTGCCGGAAATATGGCGTCCTCGCCGGATTTGTTGCGACCTTGCCGGATTTACGGCGACCTTGCCGGAAATATGGCGACCTTGCCGGATTTGTGGCGAACTTGCCGGAAATATGGCGACCTCGCCGGATTTATGGCGACCTTGCCGGAAATATGGCGACCTTGCCGGAAATATGGCGACCTTGCTGGATTTCTGGCGACCTTGCCGGATTTATGGAGACCTTGCCGGATTTATGGCGACCTTGCCGGATTTATGGCGACCTTGCCGGAAATATGGCTACTTCGCCGGATTTGTGGCGACCTTGCGGATTTCTGGCTACCTTGCCGGAAATTTGGCGACCTTGCCGGGTTTGTGGCGACCTGGCCGGATTTGTGGCGACCTTGCCGGAAATATGTCGACCTTGCCGGATTTGCGGCGACCTTGCGGGATTTATGGCGACCTTGCCGGAAAAATGGCGACCTTGCCGGATTTGTGGTTACCTTGCCGGATTCATTGCGACCTTGACGGAGATATGGCGAACGCGCCGGATTTATGGCGACCTTGCCGGATTTATGGCGACCTTGCCGGAAATATGGCTACCTCTCCGGAGTTCTGGCGACCATGCCGCATTTATGGCGACCTTGCCGGAAATATGGCGTCCTCGCCGGATTTGTTGCGACCTTGCCGGATTTACGGCGACCTTGCCGGAAATATGGCGACCTCGCCGGATTTGTGGCGAACTTGCCGGAAATATGGCGACCTCGCCGGATGTATGGCGACCTTGCCGGAAATATGGCGACCTTGCCGGAAATATGGCGACCTTGCTGGATTTCTGGCGACCTTGCCGTATTTATGGCGACCTTGCCGGATTTATGGCGACCTTGCCGGATTTGTGGCGACCTTGCCAGAAATATGGCGACCTTGCCGGATTTATGGCGACCTTGCCGGAAATATGGCGTCCTCGCCGGATTTGTTGCGACCTTGCCGGATTTACGGCGACCTTGCCGGAAATATGGCGACCTTGCCGGATTTGTGGCGAACTTGCCGGAAATATGGCGACCTCGCCGGATTTATGGCGACCTTGCCGGAAATATGGCGACCTTGCCGGAAATATGGCGACCTTGCTGGATTTCTGGCGACCTTGCCGGATTTATGGCGACCTTGCCGGATTTATGGCGATCTTGCCAGACATATGGTGACCTTGCCGGATTTGTGGCGACCTCGCCGGATTTATGGCGACCTTGCCGGGAATATGGCGACCTTGCCAGGTTTGTGGCGACCTTGCCGGATATATGGCGATCTTGCCGGAAATATGGCGCCGTTGCCGGATTTCTGACGACCTTGCCGGATTTATGGCGACCGTGCCGGATTTATGGCGACCTTTCCGGATTTGTGGCGACCTTTCCGCATTTGTGGCGACCTTGCCGCAAATATGGCGACCTTACCGGATTTGTGGCGACCTTGCCGGATATATGGCGACCTTGCCGGTAATATGGCGCCTTGCCGGATTTGTGGCGACCTTGCCAGATTTATGGCGACCTTGCCGGAAATATGGCGATCTTGCCGAGTTGTGGCGATCTTGCCGGATATATGGCGATCTTGCCGGAAATATGGCGCCGTTGCCGGATTTCTGACGACCTTGCCGGATTTATGGCGACCTTGCCGGATTTATGGCGACCTTTCCGGATTTGTGGCGACCTTGCCGGAAATATGGCGACCTCGCCGGATTTATGGCGATCTTGCCAGATTTGTGGCGACCTTGCCGGAAATATGGCGACCTCGCCGCATTTATAGCGACCTTGCCGGATTTATGGCGACATTGCCGGAAAAATGGCGCCTCGCCGGATTTGTGGTGACCTTGCCGGATTTATGCCGACCATGCCGGGAATATGGCGTCCTCGCCGGATTTATGGCGACCTGGCCGGATTTGTGGCGACCTTGCCGGTAATATGGCGACCTTGCTGGATTTGTGTCCCTTGCCGGATTTATGGCGACCTTGACGGAAATATGGCTACTTCGCCGGATTTGTGGCGACCTTGCGGATTTCTGGCTACCTTGCCGGAAATTTGGCGACCTTGCCGGATTTGTGGCGACCTGGCCGGATTTGTGGCGACCTTGCCGGAAATATGTCGACCTCGACGGATTTATGGCGACCTTGCCGGATTTATGGCGACCTTGCCGGAAATATGGCGACCTCTCCGGATTTCTGGCGACTTTGCCGGATTTATGGCGACCTTGACGGAAATATGGCGTCCTCGCCGGATTTGTTGCGACCTTGCCGGATTTACGGCGACCTTGCCGGAAATATGGCGACCTTGCCAGATTTGTGGCGAACTTGCCGGAAATATGGCGACCTCACCGGATTTATGACGACCTTGCCGGAAATATGGCGACCTTGCCGGAAATATGGCGACCTTGCTGGATTTCTGGCGACCTTGCCGGATTTATGGCGACCTTGCCGGATTTATGGCGACCTTGCCGGATTTGTGGCGACCTTGCCAGAAATATGGCGACCTTGCTGGATTTGTGTCCCTTGCCGGATTTATGGCGACCTTGCCGGAAATATGGCTACTTCGCCGGATTTGTGGCGACCTTGCGGATTTCTGGCTACCTTGCCGGAAATTTGGCGACCTTGCCGGATTTGTGGCGACCTGGCCGGATTTGTGGCGACCTTGCCGGAAATATGTCGACCTTGCCGGATTTGTGGCGACCTTGCGGGAGTTATGGCGACCTTGCCGGAAAAATGGCGACCTTGCCGGATTTGTGGTTACCTTGCCGGATTTATGGCGACCTTGACGGAGATATGGCGTAATCGCCGGATTTATGGCGACCTTGCCGGATTTATGGCGACCTTGCCGGAAATATGGCGTCCTCTCCGGATTTCTGGCGACCTTGCCGGATTTATGGCGACCTTGCCGGAAATATGGCGTCCTCGCCGGATTTGTTGCGACCTTGCCGGATTTACGGCGACCTTGCCGGAAATATGGCGACCTTGCCGGATTTGTGGCGAACTTGCCGGAAATATGGCGACCTCGCCGGATTTATGGCGACCTTGCCGGAAATATGGCGACCT
The DNA here is from genome assembly GCA_038087875.1 of Malacoraja senta. NCBI lineage: Eukaryota > Metazoa > Chordata > Chondrichthyes > Rajiformes > Rajidae > Malacoraja > Malacoraja senta. Next base: position 41,020 of record JAXLNO010005932.1, read on the forward strand.
TGCCGGAAATATGGCGACCTTGCTGGATTTCTGGCGACCTTGCCGGATTTATGGCGACCTTGCCGGATTTATGGCGACCTTGCCGGATTTATGGCGACCTTGCCGGAAATATGGCTACTTCGCCGGATTTGTGGCGACCTTGCGGATTTCTGGCTACCTTGCCGGAAATTTGGCGACCTTGCCGGGTTTGTGGCGACCTGGCCGGATTTGTGGCGACCTTGCCGGAAATATGTCGACCTTGCCGGATTTGCGGCGACCTTGCGGGATTTATGGCGACCTTGCCGGAAAAATGGCGACCTTGCCGGATTTGTGGTTACCTTGCCGGATTCATTGCGACCTTGACGGAGATATGGCGAACGCGCCGGATTTATGGCGACCTTGCCGGATTTATGGCGACCTTGCCGGAAATATGGCGACCTCTCCGGAGTTCTGGCGACCATGCCGGATTTATGGCGACCTTGCCGGAAATATGGCGTCCTCGCCGGATTTGTTGCGACTTTGCCGGATTTACGGCGACCTTGCCGGAAATATGGCGACCTCGCCGGATTTGTGGCGAACTTGCCGGAAATATGGCGACCTCGCCGGATGTATGGCGACCTGGCCGGATTTGTGGCGACCTTGCCGGTAATATGGCGACCTTGCTGGATTTGTGTCCCTTGCTGGATTTATGGCGACCTTGACGGAAATATGGCTACTTCGCCGGATTTGTGGCGACCTTGCGGATTTCTGGCTAGCTTGCCGGAAATTTGGCAACCTTGCCGGATTTGTGGCGACCTGGCCGGATTTGTGGCGACCTTGCCGGAAATATGTCGACCTCGACGGATTTATGGCGACCTTGCCGGATTTATGGCGACCTTGCCGGAAATATGGCGACCTCTCCGGATTTCTGGCGACTTTGCCGGATTTATGGCGACCTTGACGGAAATATGGCGACCTCGCCGGATTTGTTGCGACCTTGCCGGATTTACGGCGACCTTGCCGGAAATATGGCGACCTTGCCAGATTTGTGGCGAACTTGCCGGAAATATGGCGACCTCACCGGATTTATGGCGACCTTGCCGGAAATATGGCGACCTTGCCGGAAATATGGCGACCTTGCTGGATTTCTGGCGACCTTGCCGGATTTATGGCGATCTTGCCGGATTTATGGCGACCTTGCCGGATTTGTGGCGACCTTGCCAGAAATATGGCGACCTTGCTGGATTTGTGTCCCTTGCCGGATTTATGGCGACCTTGCCGGAAATATGGCTACTTCGCCGGATTTGTGGCGACCTTGCGGATTTCTGGCTACCTTGCCGGAAATTTGGCGACCTTGCCGGATTTGTGGCGACCTGGCCGGATTTGTGGCGACCTTGCCGGAAATATGTCGACCTTGCCGGATTTGTGGCGACCTTGCGGGATTTATGGCGACCATGCCGGAAAAATGGCGACCTTGCCGGATTTGTGGTTACCTTGCCGGATTTATGGCGACCTTGACGGAGATATGGCGAAATCGCCGGATTTATGGCGACCTTGCCGGATTTATGGCGACCTTGCCGGAAATATGGCGTCCTCTCCGGATTTCTGGCGACCTTGCCGGATTTATGGCGACCTTGCCGGAAATATGGCGTCCTCGCCGGATTTGATGCGACCTTGCCGGATTTACGGCGACCTTGCCGGAAATATGGCGACCTTGCCGGATTTGTGGCGAACTTGCCGGAAATATGGCGACCTCGCCGGATTTATGGCGACCTTGCCGGAAATATGGCGACCTTGCCGGAAATATGGCGACCTTGCTGGATTTCTGGCGACCTTGCCGGATTTATGGCGACCTTGCCGGATTTATGGCGACCTTGCCGGATTTATGGCGACCTTGCCGGAAATATGGCTACTTCGCCGGATTTGTGGCGACCTTGCGGATTTCTGGCTACCTTGCCGGAAATTTGGCGACCTTGCCGGGTTTGTGGCGACCTGGCCGGATTTGTGGCGACCTTGCCGGAAATATGTCGACCTTGCCGGATTTGCGGCGACCTTGCGGGATTTATGGCGACCTTGCCGGAAAAATGGCGACCTTGCCGGATTTGTGGTTACCTTGCCGGATTCATTGCGACCTTGACGGAGATATGGCGAACGCGCCGGATTTATGGCGACCTTGCCGGATTTATGGCGACCTTGCCGGAAATATGGCGACCTCTCCGGAGTTCTGGCGACCATGCCGGATTTATGGCGACCTTGCCGGAAATATGGCGTCCTCGCCGGATTTGTTGCGACCTTGCCGGATTTACGGCGACCTTGCCGGAAATATGGCGACCTCGCCGGATTTGTGGCGACCTTGCCGGAAATATGGCGACCTTGCTGGATTTCTGGCGACCTTGCCGGATTTATGGCGACCTTGCCGGATTTATGGCGACCTTGCCGGATTTATGGCGACCTTGCCGGAAATATGGCTACTTCGCCGGATTTGTGGCGACCTTGCGGATTTCTGGCTACCTTGCCGGAAATTTGGCGACCTTGCCGGGTTTGTGGCGACCTGGCCGGATTTGTGGCGACCTTGCCGGAAATATGTCGACCTTGCCGGATTTGCGGCGACCTTGCGGGATTTATGGCGACCTTGCCGGAAAAATGGCGACCTTGCCGGATTTGTGGTTACCTTGCCGGATTCATTGCGACCTTGACGGAGATATGGCGAACGCGCCGGAATTATGGCGACCTTGCCGGATTTATGGCGACCTTGCCGGAAATATGGCGACCTCTCCGGAGTTCTGGCGACCATGCCGGATTTATGGCGACCTTGCCGGAAATATGGCGTCCTCGCCGGATTTGTTGCGACCTTGCCGGATTTACGGCGACCTTGCCGGAAATATGGCGACCTCGCCGGATTTGTGGCGAACTTGCCGGAAATATGGCGACCTCGCCGGATGTATGGCGACCTTGCCGGAAATATGGCGACCTTGCCGGAAATATGGCGACCTTGCTGGATTTCTGGCGACCTTGCCGGATTTATGGCGACCTTGCCGGAAATATGGCGTCCTCGCCGGATTTGTTGCGACCTTGCCGGATTTACGGCGACCTTGCCGGAAATATGGCGACCTTGCCGGATTTGTGGCGAACTTGCCGGAAATATGGCGACCTCGCCGGATTTATGGCGACCTTGCCGGAAATATGGCGACCTTGCCGGAAATATGGCGACCTTGCTGGATTTCTGGCGACCTTGCCGTATTTATGGCGACCTTGCCGGATTTATGGCGATCTTGCCAGACATATGGTGACCTTGCCGGATTTGTGGCGACCTCGCCGGATTTATGGCGACCTTGCCGAAAATATGGCGACCTTGCCAGGTTTGTGGCGACCTTGCCGGATATATGGCGATCTTGCCGGAAATATGGCGCCGTTGCCGGATTTCTGACGACCTTGCCGGATTTATGGCGACCTTGCCGGATTTAAAGCGACATTTCCGGATTTGTGGCGACCTTTCCGCATTTGTGGCGACCTTGCCGTAAATATGGCGACCTTACCGGATTTGTGGCGACCTTGCCGGATATATGGCGACCTTGCCGGTAATATGGCGACCTTGCCGGATTTGTGGCGACCTTGCCAGATTTATGGCGACCTTGCCGGAAATATGGCGATCTTGCCGAGTTTCTGGTGACCTTGCCGGATATATGGCGATCTTGACCGAAATATGGCGCCGTTGCCGGATTTCTGACGACCTTGCCGGATTTATGGCGACCTTGCCGGATTTATGGCGACCTTTCCGGGTTTGTGGCGACCTTGCCGGAAATATGGCGACCTCGCCGGATTTATGGCGATCTTGCCAGATTTGTGGCGACCTTGCCGGAAATATGGCGACCTCGCCGCATTTATGGCGACCTTGACGGATTTATGGCGACATTGCCGGAAAAATGGCGTCCTCGCCCGATTTGTGGTGACCTTGCCGGATTTATGCCGACCATGCCGGGAATATGGCGACCTCGCCGGATTTGTGGCGACCTGGCCGGATTTGTGGCGACCTTGCCGGTAATATGGCGACCTTGCTGGATTTGTGTCCCTTGCCGGATTTATGGCGACCTTGCCGGAAATATTGCAACTTCGCCGGATTTGTGGCGACCTTGCGGATTTCTGGCTACCTTGCCGGAAATTTGGCGACCTTGCCGGATTTGTGGCGACCTGGCCGGATTTGTGGCGACCTTGCCGGGAATATGTCGACCTTGCCGGATATCTGGCGACCTTGCGGGATTTAAGGCGACCTTGCCGGAAAAATGGCGACATTGCCGGATTTGTGGTTACCTTGCCGGATTTATGGCGACCTTGTAGGAGATATGGCGAACTCGACGGATTTATGGCGACCTTGCCGGATTTATGGCGACCTTGCCGGAAATATGGCGACCTCTCCGGATTTCTGGCGACTTTGCCGGATTTATGGCGACCTTGACGGAAATATGGCGTCCTCGCCGGATTTGTTGCGACCTTGCCGGATTTACGGCGACCTTGCCGGAAATATGGCGACCTTGCCGGATTTGTGGCGAACTTGCCGGAAATATGGCGACCTCACCGGATTTATGGCGATCTTGCCGGAAATATGGCGACCTTGCCGGAAATATGGCGACCTTGCTGGATTTCTGGCGACCTTGCCGGATTTATGGCGACCTTGCCGGATTTATGGCGACCTTGCCGGATTTGTGGCGACCTTGCCAGAAATATGGCGACCTTGCTGGATTTGTGTCCCTTGCCGGATTTATGGCGACCTTGCCGGAAATATGGCTACTTCGCCTGATTTGTGGCGACCTTGCGGATTTCTGGCTACCTTGCCGGAAATTTGGCGACCTTGCCGGATTTGTGGCGACCTGGCCGGATTTGTGGCGACCTTGCCGGAAATATGTCGACCTTGCCGGATTTGTGGCGACCTTGCGGGATTTATGGCGACCTTGCCGGAAAAATGGCAACCTTGCCGGATTTGTGGTTACCTTGCCGGATTTATGGCGACCTTGACGGAGATATGGCGAAATCGCCGGATTTATGGCGACCTTGCCGGATTTATGGCGACCTTGCCGGAAATATGGCGTCCTCTCCGGATTTCTGGCGGCCTTGCCGGATTTATGGCGACCTTGCCGGAAATATGGCGTCCTCGCCGGATTTGTTGCGACCTTGCCGGATTTACGGCGACCTTGCCGGAAATATGGCGACCTTGCCGGATTTGTGGCGAACTTGCCGGAAATATGGCGACCTCGCCGGATTTATGGCGACCTTGCCGGAAATATGGCGACCTTGCCGGAAATATGGCGACCTTGCTGGATTTCTGGCGACCTTGCCGGATTTATGGCGACCTTGCCGGATTTATGGCGACATTGCCGGATTTATGGCGACCTTGCCGGAAATATGGCTACTTCGCCGGATTTGTGGCGACCTTGCGGATTTCTGGCTACCTTGCCGGAAATTTGGCGACCTTGCCGGGTTTGTGGCGACCTGGCCGGATTTGTGGCGACCTTGCCGGAAATATGTCGACCTTGCCGGATTTGCGGCGACCTTGCGGGATTTATGGCGACCTTGCCGGAAAAATGGCGACCTTGCCGGATTTGTGGTTACCTTGCCGGATTCATTGCGACCTTGACGGAGATATGGCGAACGCGCCGGATTTATGGCGACCTTGCCGGATTTATGGCGACCTTGCCGGAAATATGGCGACCTCTCCGGAGTTCTGGCGACCTTGCCGGATTTATGGCGACCTTGCCGGAAATATGGCGTCCTCGCCGGATTTGTTGCGACCTTGCCGGATTTACGGCGACCTTGCCGGAAATATGGCGACCTCGCCGGATTTGTGGCGAACTTGCCGGAAATATGGCGACCTCGCCGGATGTATGGCGACCTTGCCGGAAATATGGCGACCTTGCCGGAAATATGGCGACCTTGCTGGATTTCTGGCGACCTTGCCGGATTTATGGCGACCTTGCCGGATTTATGGCGACCTTGCCGGATTTGTGGCGACCTTGCCAGAAATATGGCGACCTCGCCGGATTTATGGCGACCTTGCCGGAAGTATGGCGACCTTGCTGGTTTTCTGGCGACCTTGCGGTATTTATGGCGACCTTGCCGGATTTATGGCGACCTTGCCGGAAATATGGCGACCTCGCCGGATTAATTGCGACCTTGCCTGATAAATGGCGCCCTTGCCGGAAATGTGGCGACCTAGCCGGATATATGGCGACCTTGCCGGAAATATGGCGACCTCGCCGGATTTATGGCGTCCTTGCCGGAAATATGGCAACATCGCCGGATTTATGGCGACCTTGCCAGACATATGGCGACCTTGCCGGATTTGTGGCGACGTTGCCGGATTTATGGCGACCTTGCCGTAAATATGGCGACCTTGCAGGATTTGTGGCGACCTTGCCGGATATATGGCGACCTTGCCGGAAATATGGCGACCTCGCCGGATTTATGGCGACCTTGCCAGATTTGTGGCGACCTTGCCGGAAATATGGCGACCTCGCCGCATTTATGGCGACTTTGCCGGATTTATGGCGACCTTGCCGGAAATATGGCGTCCTCGGCGGATTTGTGACGACCTTGCCGGATGATGCCGACCATGCCGGAAATATGGCGACAACGCCGGATTTGTGGCGACCTTGCCGGATTTATGGCGATCTTGCCGGAAATATGGCGACGTTGCCTGATTTCTGACGACCATGCCGGATTTATGGCGACCTTGCCGGCTTTATGGCGACCTTTCCGGATTTGTGGCGACCTTGCCGGAAATATGGCGACCTCGCCGGATTTATGGCGACCTTGCCAGATTTGTGGCGACCTTGCCGGAAATATGGCGACCTCGCCGCATTTATGGCGACTTTGCCGGATTTATGGCGACCTTGCCGGAAATATGGCGTCCTCGGCGGATTTGTGACGACCTTGCCGGATGATGCCGACCATGCCGGAAATATGGCGACCTCGCCGGATTTGTGGCGACCTTGCCGGATTTATGGCGACATTGCCGGAAATATGGCGACGTTGCCGGATTTCTGACGACCTTGCCGGATTTATGGCGACCTTGCCGGCTTTATGGCGACCTTTCCGGATTTGTGGCGACCTTGCCGGAAATATGTCGACCTCGCCGGATTTATGGCGACCTGGCCATATTTGTGGCGACCTTGCCGGAAATATGGCGACCTCGCCGCATTTATGGCGTCTTTGCCGGATTTATGGCGACCTTGCCGGAAATATGGCGTCCTCGCCGGATTTGTGGCGAACTTGCCGGATGATGCCGACCATGCCGGAAATATGGCGTACTCGCCGGATTTGTGGCGACCTTGCCGGATGATGCCGACCATCCGATTTTATGGCGACCTTGCGGATTTCTGGCTACCTTGCCGGAAATGTGGCGACCTTGCCGGATTTGTGGCGCCCTGGCCGGATTTGGGGCGACCTTGCCGGAAATATGGCGACCTCGCCGGATTTGTTGCGACCTTGCCGGATTTATGGCGACCTTGCCGGAAATATGGCTACTTCGCCGGATTTGTGGCGACCTTGCGGATTTCTGGCTACCTTGCCGGAAGTATGGCGACCTTGCCGGATTTGGCGACTTGGCCGGATTTCTGGCGACCTTGCCGGAAATATGTCGACCTTGCCGGATTTGTGGCGACCTTGCAGGATTTATGGCGACCTTGCCGGAAAAATGACCTTGCCGGATTTGTGGCGACTTTGCCTGATTTATGGCGACCTTGCCGGAATTATGGCGCCCTGGCCGGATTTGTGGCTACCTTGCCGGATTTATGTCGACCTTGACGGACATATGGCGACCATCGACGGATTTATGGCGGCCTTGCCGGATTTATGGCGACCTTGCCGGAAATATGGCGACCTCGCCGGATATTTGGCGACCTTGCCGGATTTATGGCGACCTTGCCGGAAATATGGCGTCCTCGCCGGATTTGTTGCGACCTTGCCGGAATTACGGCGAGCTTGCCGGAAATATGGCGACCTTGCCGGATTTGTGGCGAACTTGCCGGAAATATGGCGACCTTGCCGGATTTATTGCGACCTTGCCGGATTCGTGGCGACTTTGCCGGAAACATGGCGACCTCGCCGGTTTATGGCGACCTTGTCGGATATATGGCGACCTTGCCGGAAATATGGCTACTTCGCCGGATTTGTGGCGACCTTGCGGATTTCTAGCTACCTTGCCGGAAATATGGCGACCTTGCCGGATTTGTGGCGACCTGGCCGGATTTGTGGCGACCTTGCCGGAAATATGGCGACTTCGCCAGATTTGTGACGACCTTGAGCATTTCTGGCTACCTTGCCGGAAATATGGCGACCTTGCCGGATTTGTGGCGACCTGGCCGGATTTGTGGCGACCTTGCCGGAAATATGTCGACCTTGCCTGATTTGTGGCGCCCTGGCCGGATTTATGGCGACCTTGCCGGAAATATGGCGACCTCGCCAGATTTGTGGCTACCTTGCCGGATTTATGTCGACCTTGACGGACATATGGCGACCATCGACGGATTTATGGCGGCCTTGCCGGATTTATGGTGACCTTGCCGGAAATATGGCGACCTCTCCGGATATTTGGCGACCTTGCCGGATTTATGGCGACCTTGCCGGAAATATGGCGTCCTCGCCGAATTTGTTGCGACCTTGCCGGATTTACGGCGAGCTTGCCGGAAATATGGCGACCTTGCCGGATTTGTGGCGAACTTGGATGAAATATGGCGACCTTGCCGGATTTATTGCGACCTTGCCGGATTCGTGGCGACTTTGCCGGAAACATGGCGACCTCGCCGGTTTATGGCGACCTTGTCGGATATATGGCGACCTTGCCGGAAATATGGCTACTTCGCCGGATTTGTGGCGACCTTGCGGATTTCTAGCTACCTTGCCGGAAATATGGCGACCTTGCCGGATTTGTGGCGACCTGGCCGGATTTGTGGCGACCTTGCCGGAAATATGGCGACCTCGCCAGATTTGTGACGACCTTGCGCATTTCTGGCTACCTTGCCGGAAATATGGCGACCTTGCCGGATTTGTGGCGACCTGGCCGGATTTGTGGCGACCTTGCCGGAAATATGTCGACCTTGCCGGATTTGTGGCGACCTTGCCGGATTTATGGCGACCTTGCCGGAAAAATGGCGACCTCGCCGCATTTATGGCGTCTTTGCCAGATTATGGCGACCTTGCCGGAAATATGGCGACCTTGCCGGATTTGTGGCGACCTGGCCGGATTTGTGGCGACCTTGCCGGAAATATGGCGACCTCGCCGGATTTGTGGCGACCTTGCCGGATTTATGGCGACCTTGCCTGAAATATGGCTACTTCGCCGGATTTGTGGCCACCTTGCGGATTTCTGGTTACCTTGCCGGAAATATGGCGACCCTGCCGGATTTGTGGCGAACTGGCCGGATTTCTGGCGACCTTGCCGTAAATATGTCGACCTTGCCGGATTTGTGGCGACCTTGCAGGATTTATTGCGACCTTGCCGGAAAAATGACCTTGCCGGATTTGTGGCGACTTTGCCTGATTTATGGCGACCTTGCCGGAATTATGGCGCCCTGGCCGGATTTGTGGCGACCTTGCCGGAAATATGGCGACCTTGCCAGATTTGTGGCTACCTTGCCGGATTTATGTCGACCTTGACGGACATATGGCGACCATCGACGGATTTATGGCGGCCTTGCCGGATTTATGGCGACCTTGCCGGAAATATGGCGACCTCGCCGGATATTTGGCGACCTTGCCGGATTTATGGCGACCTTGCCGGAAATATGGCGTCCTCGCCGGATTTGTTGCGACCTTGCCGGATTTACGGCGAGCTTGCCGGAAATATGGCGACCTTGCCGGATTTGTGGCGAACTTGCCGGAAATATGGCGACCTTGCCGGATTTATTGCGACCTTGCCGGATTCGTGGCGACTTTGCCGGAAACATGGCGACCTCGCCGGTTTATGGCGACCTTGTCGGATATATGGCGACCTTGCCGGAAATATGGCTACTTCGCCGGATTTGTGGCGACCTTGCGGATTTCTAGCTACCTTGCCGGAAATATGGCGACTTTGTCGGATTTGTGGCGACCTGGCCGGATTTGTGGCGACCTTGCCGGAAATATGGCGACCTCGCCAGATTTGTGACGACCTTGCGCATTTCTGGCTACCTTGCCGGAAATATGGCGATCTTGCCGGATTTGTGGCGACCTGGCCGGATTTGTGGCGACCTTGCCGGAAATATGTCGACCTTGCCGGATTTGTGGCGCCCTGGCCGGATTTATGGCGACCTTGCCGGAAATATGGCGACCTCGCCAGATTTGTGGCTACCTTGCCGGATTTATGTCGACCTTGACGGACATATGGCGACCATCGACGGATTTATGGCGGCCTTGCCGGATTTATGGCGACCTTGCCGGAAAATATGGCGACCTCTCCGGATATTTGGCGACCTTGCCGGATTTATGGCGACCTTGCCGGAAATATGGCGTCCTCGCCGGATTTGTTGCGACCTTCCCGGATTTACGGCGAGCTTACCGGAAATATGGCGACCTTGCCGGATTTGTGGCGAACTTGCCGGAAATATGGCGACCTTGCCGGATTTATTGCGACCTTGCCGGATTCGTGGCGACTTTGCCGGAAACATGGCGACCTCGCCGGTTTATGGTGACCTTGTCGGATATATGGCGACCTTGCCGGAAATATGGCTACTTCGCCGGATTTGTGGCGACCTTGCGGATTTCTAGCTACCTTGCCGGAAATATGGCGACCTTGTCGGATTTGTGGCGACCTGGCCGGATTTGTGGCGACCTTGCCGGAAATATGGCGACCTCGCCAGATTTGTGACGACCTTGCGCATTTCTGGCTACTTGCCGGAAATATGGCGACCTTGCCGGATTTGTGGCGACCTGGCCGGATTTGTGGCGACCTTGCCGGAAATATGTCGACCTTGCCGGATTTGTGGCGACCTTGCCGGATTTATGGCGACCTTGCGGGAAATATGGCGACCTCGCCGCATTTATGGCGTCTTTGCCAGATTTATGGCGACCTTGCCGGAAATATGGCGTCCTCGCCGGATTTGTGGCGACCTTGCCGGATGATGCCGACCATGCCGGAAATATGGCGTCCTCGCCGGATTTGTGGCGACCTTGCCGGATTTGTGGCTACCTTGCCGGAAATGTGGCGACCTTGCCGGATTTGTGGCGACCTGGCCGGATTTGTGGCCACCTTGCCGGAAATATGGCGACCTCGCCGGATTTGTGGCGACCTTGCCGGATTTATGGCGACCTTGCCGGAAATATGGCTACTTCGCCGGATTTGTGGCGACCTTGCAGATTTCTGGCTACCTTGCCGGAAATATGGCGACCCTGCCGGATTTGTGGCGACCTGGCCGGATTTCTGGCGACCTTGCCGTAAATATGTCGACCTTGCCGGATTTGTGGCTACCTTGCCGGATTTATGTCGACCTTGACGGACATATGGCGACCATCGACTGATTTATGGCGACCTTGCCGGAAATATGGCGACCTCTTCGGATATTTGGCGACCTTGCCGGATTTATGGCGACCTTGCCGGAAATATGGCGTCCTCGCCGGATTTGTTGCGACCTTGCCGGATTTACGGCGACCTTGCCGGAAATATGGCGACCTTGACGGATTTGTGGCGAACTTTCCGGAAATATGGCGACCTTCCGGATTTATAGCGACCTTGCCGGATTCGTGGCGACTTTGCCGGAAACATGGCGACCTCGCCGGTTTATGGCGACCTTGTCGGATATATGGCGACCTTGCCGGAAATAAGGCTACTTCGCCGGATTTGTGGCGACCTTTCGGATTTCTAGCTACCTTGCCGGAAATATGGCGACCTTGCCGGATTTGTGGCGACCTGGCCGGATTTGTGCGGACCTTGCCGGAAATATGGCGACCTCGCCAGATTTGTGACGACCTTGCGCATTTCTGGCGACCTTGCCGGAAATATGGCGTCCTCGCCGGATTTGTGGCGACCTTGCCGGATGATGCCGACCATGACGGAAATATGGCGTCCTCGCCGGATTTGTGGCGACCTTGCCGGATGATG
>JAXLNO010005933.1:0-10000 GCA_038087875.1 Malacoraja senta
GGATATCAGTGGCTTGACGTCGACTATGTGGTAGGTTGTCGTTGCTTGTCGTAGACACTGTCGTAGGGGGGGTCCAGAAGCCACTTTTTCGGTGACCTATGAATGTGACAGTCGCCGATAGTCGCTGAAAAAATTGCCTAAGTGGGACAGGCCCTTAACACTATCCTACACCCACTAGGGACAATTTTTACATTTACCAAGCCAATTAACATACAAACTACGTCTTTGGAGTGTGGGAGGAAACCAAAGATCTCGGAAAAAATCCACGCAGGTCACGGGGAGAACGTACAAACTCCGTACAGACAGCACCCATAGTCGGAATCGAATGCGGGTCTCCAGCGCTGGATTCGCTGTAAGGCAGCAACTCTACCGCTGCGCCACCACGACCGCCCTAGATAGGGTAGACAGTCAGAACCTTTTTCCCAGAGGGGATATGACCAACATTCGAGGTCATGATGAGACGGTGGGAGGGGGGAAGCTTAATGGAGATGTGCGGGGCAGGTTTTTCACACAGAGTGGTTGTGGCTTGGAACGCATGGTCAGCGGCGCTGGTGGAGGCAGATATGATAGTGGCGTTTTTCGATAGGAACATGGTGGTGCAGGGAATGGAGGGATAGGAGGGGCAAACGCAGGTGGGTGGGGCTAGTGTAGAAGGGGCATGTTGGTCGGTGAGGGCAATTTGGGCCGAAAGGCCTGTTTACACGCTGTAAGACTCTATGACTATGAATAGACTTTAAAATAGTTGGTGCTGCTGAAAAACAAAAAGTCAGTAAAGTCCTGCTTTGAATGATGACAGAATAACCGCATGTGTGAGGAAAGATTATCTGCTCCTTATTTTGGCTAAACAAGGTGCTGTTAATGCAAAATATAAATATATCAAATACCAAAATATCAACAGGCAATGAACATAGTTTGGACTGACACATAATCCTGTTCTTAATAGTTTCAGGATCAGTACAGAGGTACAGTGAAAAGCTTTTGTTGCGTGCTAACCAGTCAGCGGAAAGACAATACATGATTACAATTGAACTAGACACAAAATGCTGGAGTAAAGGATCTGTCTTACGGTGTTGAGGTCATCGGCGGTGAAGCGCGGCTTCGCCTGTAGAGTGGACCGCACGGCAACGGCGAGAGCACCGAGCCTATGCCACGGGAGCGCCGCACGGATGCTGCGTGGGGGCCGAGTGATTTAAATACGGCTGGTCCCACGTGCTTGCGGTAAGTTAAAAAAAGGGCGGGCCGACTGCGATGACGTAATTTTGGATCTGCGGGGCTGTGGCGGCGGCCGTCCTGATCGCGGCGCTGTAGCGGTGGCTGTGGCGGCGGCCGTGCCGCACACGTGCCTCACTGGCGGAGGCTGTGGCGGTGCAAGTTCGACGCACGGCGCTCGAGCCATACTGGCGGCGGCTGTGGCGGCGGCCGTGCCGCACTCATGCCTCACTGGCGGAGGATGTGCGGTAGGGACATATTTTTGAACAGTGTTGGTTTTATTTTAGCACCGTGCGGTGTTGGGAACAATGCCGCATGGCCCCGGAATTGTGCGTTTGACCGAGTGCGCGGTCTATGGCGGCCCAGGAGCGGTAGATTCTTCCCGTTTCGCCGCCAATGACCGCAGACTCGTGAGACAGGCCTTTAACTCAGCGGGACAGGCAGCATCTCTGGAGGGAAGGAATGGGTGACGTTTCGGGTCGAGACCCTTCTTCAGACCCAACCCGAAACGTCACCCATTCCTTCTCTCCAGAGATGCTGCTTGACCCGCTGAGTTACTCCAACATTTTGTTTCTACCTTCGATTTAAACCAGCATCTGCAGTTCTTTCCCACACATTACAATTGAGCTATCCGCAGACACATGAAAAATTGAATAACATTTACTGCAAGGTAAAGTCCAGTAAAGTCTGATTAAAGACAGTCCGAGGGTCTCCAATGAGGTAGATTGGAGCTTAGGATTGCTCTCTGGTTATTGTTAGGATGGTTCAGTTGCCTGATAACTGCTTGATATTTGGTGGGCTATTGAAGAAGGGAATAGACAGTCTCCTAATTATTAAGCCACGAAGGTGCAGAATTGACATCCTTTAAATTCAAGTTACATTTATTGTCACATGCACCAATTGGTACAGTGAGATTTGAGTTACCGTACAGCCGTATAAATATAAAGAACACAATACAGTGGGAATCAATGTTTCCCACTGTGAGGGAAGGCAATAAAGTTCAGTCATCTTCCTCTTTGTTCACCCCTGGTCGGGGCCTTTGAACCCTACGTAGTCGCTGCTATGGGCGGCCCGATGTTCAGGACCTCTCGCCGGGATGATCGGAGCTTCGGCTTCGGAATGGAAGAACACACTCAGCGGCTTGGAATTTCCGAATCGGCCACTTCCCACCGGAGACCGCGGCTCCCGAGGTCCACAGGCCGAGCTGGGCGGAGATTCAACACTGGCGACCCTCGGTAAAAGATCCCAGGACTCCACGGCTAGAAGCTTCGCAAACCACAGCTCCACGGTGTTAAAGCAGCAGGACCAACACTCCGGAGCTTCAACAGGCGATCCCCAGTAAGGCATCGTCCCGCTCCGCGATGGAATTCAGTGCTGCGCCGCTGCTGAAGCTCTGGTCGGTCTCCGGCAGGAAAGTCCGCGCCAATCCAATTGGTAGTCCGCGAGGGGGGGGGGGACGAAGATGCGACTCGGAGAAAAGATGCATCTCCGTCCAGGTAAGGGACTGGGAAACAGTTTCCCCCTATTCCTCCCCCCCCCCACACATAAAAAGACTAAGAAACCTTTAGAACATACTTTTTGACGTAATAAAAATAACAAAAGAGGGTGAAAGGACGAACAGCTGCTGGCGAGGCTGGCACACTCGATGGTCTAATCAGTAGGTATAATCAGTTCAACACGGGGAAATATGTTACACCATTTACAAAACCGCCCGTGCATGATAGAATATGGCACTCTTGTTACCACGAGGAACAAGTAACATGTTGGCATGAAAACTCACAATGAAGACAGTCTTGGCAAAATTCCTCCTCTAAATGCTTAAGGGCCTGTCCCACTTTCACGCGGTAATTCACAAATTCTCCCTTGATTCAAACTTGCAGAATGTTCGTAACGAGTCCGTAGGAGGTCATAGGAGTTTGTAGATATATCGTAGCGGCTCGTTATGCCAGCCGTAGGTACTCGTGGCATCAGGTAAGTCGGGACGTTTTTTTCAAAAAATGTCCACGAGTAAAAAAATGGTCGGGATGAAAGACATTGCAGCTTCCTACTCGTAAGGAGGGCATCGAAATAGTTGTGGGAATTTGTAGACATACTCGTAGGAGTTCGTAGGTTACCACGATCTTGATTTTTTTTTTAGGTCCTTTAAACTCGGCAGAGGTTTTGAATTAAGTTGTGAAAGTGGGACAGGCCCTTTACTGAACTGCCACTTCCTGTTCTGAGAGGAGTCATCATCTTCTGCGGGCTTTGACGAGAGAGTATTTCCTCGGAGATGTCTTCTACTTTGCCTTGGTTTCATTTGTCACCACACAATCTGTTCCTACCCCCTTTGTTCTATCTCCGCAGTACCGGAACAGCCTTAGCGCATTCCGAATTAAGGTAAAGCAAAAAATGCCCTTCACTCAAAGAGAAGAAAGGTGGCGCAAAAAAACTGCAGGGAAACTTTTAATTCGATATTTCTTTTTGTCAAAATTTATATTTCAAGCAAAAGGTTGTGTTCAGTTAAAACCTGTTGCAACAAGCTTTGCAGGTATCTGTCTCCATATACATGTGTCGTCACAGAAGGCAGCTGTGTACAACCTTCTTCACAGCTCCATTGAATCTGGATTGATTAGAAACATCGAAAATAGCTGCAGTAGGCCATTCGGCCCTTCGAGTCAGCACTGCCATTCAATAAGATGATAACTGATCATCCAAAATTGGTACCCCGTTCCTGCTTTCTCCCCATATCCCATGATTCCATGCTGCTGCTCTCTGTGTGGAGTTTGCAAGTTTTACCTGTCACCTTGAAGGTTTCTTCCAAGTGTTCCAGTTTCCTCCCCTATCCAATAATATTGCTAATTCCCAACAAACACCCAGCTGTTAAACACTACAATAGATCGGTGGATGACGCAGTCAAGCTAGGCCTGCGCTTCATCCTCCAGCACCTAGACTGCCAGGGAACCTATGCGAGGATTTTGTTTGTTGATTTTAGCTCTGCATTCAACACCATTGTGCCAGAGCTTCAAACTCCAAACTCTCCAAGTTGACTGTGCCTGAACCTCTCTGTCAGTGGATCAACAACTTCCTGACGGACAGGAAGCAGTGCGTGAGGCTGGGAAAGCACATCTCGGACCCGCAAACGCTCAGCATAGGAGCACCGCAAAGGCTACGTACTCTCCCCTCTCCTTTACTCTCTCTACACCAATGACTGCACCGCCACAGACTCCTCTTACACAACCCTGATTGGACTGATCCAGGATGGGGAGGAATCTGCCTACAGACAGGAAGTGACACAGCTGGCGTCCTGGTGCCATTGCAACAACCTAGAGCTCAATGCTCTTAAGACAGTGGAATTGATTGTAGACTTTAGGAGAGCTCCCCCTCCCCTCTCCCCTCTCCCCTCACTCACCATCAACTACACCACAGTCACATCTGTGGAGTCCTTTAAATTCCTTGGAACTATCATCTCCAAGAACCTTAAATGGGGGACCCCCATCGACTCCACAGTCAAAAAGGCACAACAGCGGATGTACTTCCTGCTGCAGCTGAGGAAACACAATCTGCCACAGGCAATGATGGTCCAATTCTATACAGCCATCACAGAGTCTGTCCTCACCTTCTCCATCATGGTCTGGTTTGGCTTTGCCACCAAGCATAACATCCGGAGGCTGCAGCGAATCGACCGATCAGCCGAGAAGGTTGTTAGAAACATAGAAACATAGAAAATAGGTACAGGAGTAGGCCATTCGGCCCTTCGAGCCTGCACCGCCATTCAATATGATCATGGCTGATCATCCAACTCTGTATCCTGTACCTGCCTTCTCTCCATACCCCCTGATCCCTTTAGCCACAAGGGCCACATCTAACTCCCTCTTAAATATAGCCAATGAACTGGCCTCAACTACCTTCTGTGGCAGAGAGTTCCAGAGATTCACCACTCTCTGTGTGAAAAATGTTTTTCTCGTCTCGGTCCTAAAGGATTTCCCCTTTATCCTTAAACTGTGACCCCTTGTCCTGTACTTCCCCAACATCGGGAACAATCTTCCTGCATCTAGCCTGTCCAACCCCTTAAGAATTTTGTAAGTTTCTATAAGATCCCCCCTCAATCTTCTAAATTCTAGCGAGTACAAGCCGAGTCTATCCAGTCTTTCTTCATATGAAAGTCCTGACATCCCAGGAATCAGTCTGGTGAACATTCTCTGTACTCCCTCTATGGCAAGAATATCTTTCCTCAGATTTGGAGAACAAAACTGTACGCAATACTCCAGGTGTGGTCTCACCAAGACCCTGTACAACTGCAGTAGAACCTCCCTGCACCTATACTCAAATCCTTTTGCTATGAATGCTAACATACCATTCGCTTTCTTCACTGCCTGCTGCACCTGCATGCCTACTTTCAATGACTGGTGTACCATGACACCCAGGTCTCGTTGCATCTCCCCTTTTCCTAATCGGCCACCATTTAGATAATAGTCTACTTTCCTGTTTTTGCCACCAAAGTGGATAACCTCACATTTATCCACATTATACTGCATCTGCCATGCATTTGCCCACTCACCCAGACTATCCAAGTCACCTTGCAGCCTCTAAGCATCCTCCTCACAGCTAACACTGCCCCCCAGCTTCGTGTCATCCGCAAACTTGGAGATTTTGCATTCAATTCCCTCGTCCAAATCATTAATATATATTGTAAATAGCTGGGGTCCCAGAACTGAGCCTTGCGGTACCCCACTAGTCACTGCCTGCTATTCTGAAAAGAACCTGCAACCTTCCCCCCATTGACGAACTGTACACTGCAAGGGCCAGGAAGCGAGCGGGTAAGATCATCTCTGACCCCTCTCACCCTGGCCACAAACTCTTTGATGCACTTCCCTCTGGAAGGTGACTCCGGACTGTCAAATCTGCCACAGCCAGACATAAAATCAGCTTTTTTCCATGAGTAGTAGCTCTACTCAATAACCAAATGTCTGTAGCCTCCTTTTGCTCTGGTATTTTATTTTATTCACATGTTTAAACTGTAATGTTTTATTATTAATGTTTAATGTTTTATGTGTCACTCTTAATTGTTACTGTATGTCGTGTTGTTACTTGCGAGCGGAGCACTAAGGCAAATTCCTTGTATGTGAACATACTTGGCCAATAAACGTATCCATTCATTCAAATAAGTTCCAAACTACATAGACTTGGGGGCATTGTATTTGCCTTTGCACGATCATTGTTTTTTTTTAATATATAAAAATATATACTGAACTTTTTTGTTGTTTACTGTGTTGTTTATCATGTATCTATATTATCATGTATCTATACAAGCACTGTTCACAGTTCAGTTTTATCAGTTCAGTTTTAGTTTATTGTCACGTGTACCGTGGTACAGTGAAAAGCTTTTGTTGAGTGCTAACCAGCCAGCGGAAAGACAATACATGATTACAATCAAGCCATCCACAGTGTACAGATATATGATAAAGGAATAACTTTTAGTGTGAGGTAACGCCAGTAAAGTCCGATCAAAGATAGTCCGAGGGTCACCAATGAGGTTGATAGTAGTTCAGCACTGCTCTCTGGTTGTGGTAGGATGGTTCATTTGCCTAATAACAGGAAGAAATGGTTCCTGAATTTGGACGTGTGCTTTTTCACACTTCTATACATTTTGCCCAATGTGAGAGGGGAGAAAAGGGAGTGGCCAGGGTGTGACTCATCCTTGATTATGTTGCTGGCCTTGCCGAGGCAACATAAGGTGTAAATTGAGTCGATAGAAGGGAGGCTGGTTGGTGTGATGGTCTGGGCTGCGTCCACAATTCGCTGCAATTTCTTGCAGAGTACCATGTTTCATATTCAGTTGTGCTGCTGCAAGTAAGATTTTTATTGTTCTCGTTTTGGGACATATGACAATAAAACGCTCTTGACCTATCTTGAATTGATATGTTTGAGGTGATTTTAAATGATTACAGATGTAGGTGGGTCGTGGGAAAGTTGGAGTGGATTCATTGATATGTTTTGATCATCGGGAGATAAATCGGGGAATGGGATTAATGGAATTGCACTGAGATCTGCCATAGATCCAATGGACCAAGTGGCCTCATTCGGCGTCATAAAGAAAATGAGATTTGATTAAGCAAGTGTACATGAGATTTCTATGGTCCTATCATCATTCACTTTGGAAGACAATTTTTCCAATTGCTATTGGTATTGGAATATGCCTTGTCAAGATTTAATTCTAGCATGCCTGAATTATGTCTCAAGGTTTAAGCCCAAGATTTAATTCTAGCATGCCTGAATTATGTCTCAAGGTTTAAGCCCTAGTTTTCTTCACCATAACTAACGGAAATAAAAATCTCATGCACGGCTCCAGTTCTAAACTAAATAGCCCGGTGTGTGACTGGATGGCATCTTATGGAATTATAGGGTCACACAGTGTGGAAACAGGCCCTTTGGCCCAACTTGCCCATGCCGACCAACATGTCCCATCTACATTAGTCCCACCTACCTGTGTTTGACCCAATTCCCTCTAAACCTGTCCTATCCGTGTACCTGTCTAAATGTTTTTTAAACGTTGCAATAGTCCCTATCTCAATCTCAATTACCTCCTCCGGCAGCTCAACACACACCCACCAACATTTCTGTGAAAAAGTTGCCCCTCAGGTTCCTATTAAATCTTCTCCCCCCTCACCTTAAACCTATGTCCTCTGGTTCCCGATTCCCCTACTCTGGGCACGAGACAGTCCGTCCACCCGATCTATTCCTCTCATGATTTTATACACATCTTCCCAGTTCTTAGTCTTTAAAAGGCACAGAATTGTGTAATGCGAGCTTTAATGGTCTTGAACTGGTTTGGGACAGTGAAATAGGACATGCCAGGGTCTCCAAACCACATTTCCAAAATGGTGGCTTTTCTCAGAAAAACAACCTCAACCATGGCTTTGTAATCTGAAACTCTTCAAATGCATTTCCAATCTTTCCACGCACGCATGTTTCCTGGCATGCAAGAATGATTTTCCATAATGCCGGCTGCAATCAATACCAGCAGAGAGATTAGTTATCACAGAATGCGAATTTCTGGTATTTACTGAGTGGGCACATTGATTTTGGCATTTTAGTTGTGCCTTCCGCATAAACATTCCAGCTAACTGTCTCTCAACATACTAATTGGAAGGTTCTAACTTAACTTAAAAGTCATTTTGCTCTGCAATTTACAGACATCTAAGTTTTTTTTCCACAAAGCCAAGTTGATTTTTGTCGAATAATTGAAAAGATTGAAAGAAAGGTTATATACTTTTCAAGAGATTCTCGTTTTTAATTTTTGTGTTCAACAAGGATCTCAATATCCATTTGACTAATTATAAGAAGATTTAGGGCAACGATGCAATGATTTCATCCCCTCGACTGATATTGTACTTACTTACTTACTTACTGCCTATTATGCCTCCTGGCATGTAGGGGAGCAACGAAGGTCCTCCACTCCTGTCTGTTCTGGGCTAGATTCTGGACACTATCCCAGGTTAGGTCCATTGTTTTCACTTCCTCCTAGCATCTGTCGACAGCCCTGGAAGTCCATCACGCCCAGTAGTGTTGATTCCTTCAGTTGCTGTTTCAGTAACATATTTGTTTTACGAGACAGGGTTGTTAGCCCTGTGCTCAACCTCCAACCTGGAGGACCAGTGGATCTCTCTTCATCTCGCCTCTATCCTTAGACCTATCCAGCATGGGAGACCAAAACAGGCGATGAATCTCCCGCTGACGTAGCTCTAGGGGTCACTGAGACACACAAGCTCCCCGACCACGACAAGGTTGCAATCCAACGGGGAGGTATTGTGAATATTCTTTATTATTCTGAATATTCAGAATATTCTTTTCATCCATTTGTAGTGAATGATTGCAAAACTTTGAAATATGCCAACCAATTTCCAATATTAATCTCATTTGTTGACTTGATTAAACAAGTCCCAGAATTGATTAAACAAATAATGTTCTTTCGTATTTTTCATCACTTACTTCTGCTGGGGGCTAAAAAATAATAAAGACAACACGGGATTCTGGTCTTGTTGGCTGTTGTGTGATGTTGGCTTAGTTTAGTTTAGTTTGCTTTATTGTCAGGTGTACCGAGGTACAGTGTAAAGCTTTTCGTTGCTTGCTAACCAGTCAGCGGAAAGACGATATATTTTTTTATAGAGGCCAATTAACCTACAATTGGACCCAATGTCTTTGGTATATGGGAAGAAAGCAGAGCACCTGGAGGAAACCTACACAGTCACGGGGAGAACGTGCAAACTCCACACAGACAGCGCCCAAGATCGAACCCGGGTCTCTGGCGCTGTGAGACAGCAGATCTACCAACTGCGTCACTGTGTCGCTCATGAAAGGCTATATACACATGATTACAATCGAGCCGTCCACAGTGTACAGACACATGATGAAGGGAGTAATGTTTAGTGCAAAATAAAGTAAGAAATGCTGCTGTTGGAGTAGAGGTTTAAATGAGTGGAGCGATTGTAACTCTGTTAAAGGGGGTAGTATTTCTGGGCACGGATGCACCTGGGTTGTATTCTTGTAACCAATGGAATACTCGTGCTATAGATATGCACTGCGATTTCAATGCCCACTGTGATCTCGGTGGAGTCAATTACAATGTTACGACCGCACTTATAGCGGCATGGCATGGCATCGACTTTACACCAAACCCAGACCCTCAGCACAAGTTCAATCTTAATAATCGTGGGGGAGCAGCATGCATCCTTGAGAAGTAACAAAATAAATTCTTGATTCGTACGGGTGTCAGGGGTTATGGGGAGAAGGCAGGGGAATGGGGTTAGGAGGG
>JAXLNO010005933.1:17500-31919 GCA_038087875.1 Malacoraja senta
CGGCGCTCTCGCCGTTGCCGTGCGGTCCTCTCTACAGGCGAAGCCGCGCTTCACCGCCGATGACCGCAGCACCGTGAGACAGAGCCTTTAGGGCTGTAAGGCAGCAACTCTACCACTGTGCCATCTTGCCGCCCATATTGAGATGACGGAGATTCGGCCTTGCAAAAATCATTATAAATTATATCGTAATACAGAGGTGTTGGGCAAATGAAACTCCATGTGACCAAAGGACGTCTGAGAGAAAGGAACAAGGATTCTTAACACAGAGTGTTGGGGATTGAATGCTTTCAGATCGGAGGAACACACCTGCAGTGATTTTTTCTCAGTCTCCTGTGTCAGGGCCACAGTTATTTTTCATACATTTTACACATCTCGATATCAATGCTAAATAAATGGGAATTAAGTAACAGACTTCAGAAGGCAGTGGATCAGTGACATTGTCTGGTGCACGGTGGGTGAAATTTAACAGGGCGATGTGAAACGCATTGGCAGGAAGAATGCAGAGGCAATGTCTGGCTTTTGTTTCCTCCACCCCTTCAATCATTCTGAAGAAGGATACCCACTTGATGGGGTGGGTGATTGCAACCTTCACGTGGTCCGCCCTGTTTCGACGAATGCAATCAACCCGGCGTGCACAATCAAATAAGATCAAATAGAACAAGTTGTCCTACAACTTTAGGCTGTGCGCGCCATACGCAAGAAGGATACCCACTCGATACGTCACCTGTCCATGTTCTCTGGGGATGCTGCCTGATCCGCTGAGTTGCTCCAGTATTTTGTGTCTTTCCAATGCACACCAAATGGTTGGGTTTTAAATGGGTGCGGAGACTTGCAGTGGGGTATGTGCAGGGGCCTTAAAGGAGGCAAGACAAATGTGTGTGATTTGGGACAAAAACATTAACCAGTTCCTTGCATCTGAAGTGATCTCATATCTTGGAATCAAAGCTTGGGAGGGTCGACACCGAATGCTGGAGCAACTCAACCGGTCAGGCAGCATCTCTGGAGAAAATGGATAGATGACGTTTTGGGTCGGAACCCTCCTTCAGACCATTTCATGGGAAGGGCCAATTCAGCGGGTCTGTCTCGAGTCTTTGAAAAAAAGACACAATTACACAAAATGCTGGAATAACTCAGCGGGTCAGGCAGCATCTCGGGTGGACATGGACAGACGATGTTTCAAGTCCGGGCCCTTCCACGGACTGATTACAGTAAGGGGGAGAAAGCTGGAAGAGAAACTTGGGCAGCCAACCCAGGCAGGTTAATATTTGGGCTTTTATTAACAAGGGAAAAGAATAAAGACGAGATATTGAAATGTTACAAAACACCAATAAAAGGTTCTACCAGGATATTGCGTTCAAATTTAGGCACAGCATACATTCAGATCTTATCACTAGAACTATAATGTAAAGCAGTTTCACATAACAATTGGGAAGCATGCAAGTATAATGAAGAACATGGTAAAAGTTTGAAAATGACTGAATATTATCACATGTGAAAAGTCACAGTGAAATTCTTTGCTTGCATACAAAGTATCTAGCACCAGGTCCCCCTTGTTCCTCCCCCCTCCCCCTCCTTCATGGTGGCCCCCCCACAGCAGGTCCTCTATTGTTCATTGTTCATCCCCCTCCCGCAAAAATATCTTTATTTGACCAAAAATAGAACTTAGGAAAATGAAATGGACAACAAAACCGGTGGGCAATGAAGTGGAGCCGGGGTAATAGACATTCCCATACGAATCAAGAACAAACTGCATATTAATGTGACACCATGCGTGAACAATGATGTAAGACAAAAATGGGAGTTAGATAGGGAGACGCTCACGATAAAGAGAGCGGAGAACAGCATGTGACAAAGGCAACACAAAAAGACCAGGCAGAGCATTCCCAATAAAACTGAAACAAACAAAGAGAAGGAGTGAAATTAAGTTGTCATGAAACATAAGACAAAATATTCAAGATTCTGTTGTCATTTATTTTAAACGACTTAAACATGATCTCGGGAGTAGGACAGCTTCGGGTCAGTCAGGTTAGTTATATTAGTTAATTGGCTTTTCTCAGATCATTGCCAGAAGCTGTAATTAGAAATAGTATTTTTCCCATTTAAATAATGGGAAGAAAATATTAAATAAAATAATCAGATTCAAAGAATGTAAAACCCCTTTAGCCAAAGAGATTTTACTCACCTATTTAAAAAATAATCTAAATTTTCAAAAAGGCTTTCCATGCTTACTGGTTGAATGAATTAGGTCAGGGCACATGAAGTCAAGGGTTAGGGAGCAGAATAGATCGAATATTACTCAAAGGGATAAAAAGACAGGACCTATTCAGAGTGGTAGAAGATGGGACGCACAATCAGTTCAGTTAAGTTCAGTTCAGTTTCAGTTTAGTTTATCGTCACGTGTATCGAGGTACAGTGAAAAGCTTTTGTTGCGTGCTAACCAGTCAGCAGAGTGAAAATCCATGATTACAATCGAGCCATTTACAGTGTACAGATACATGATATGGGAATAACGTTTAGTGCAAGGTAAAGCCAGCAAAGTCTGATCAAGTATAGTCCAAGGGTCACCAAAGAGGTAGATAGTAATCAAACATGGATCAGTGCAAGGATGTTAATCAGTTGCAATTTATATGACTGTTTAAGGGCCTGTCCCACTTTCACGACCTAATTCACGACCTTTTTTACTCGTGGACGTTTTTCATCAGGCTAGAAAAACGCCCCGACCTACTTGATGCCACGAGTACCTACGACTAGCATCACGACCTACCTACGACCTACCTACGACCTCCTACGGCTCCTACGACCTCCTACGACCTCATGACGACCATGCTGCGAGTATGAGTCAAGGGAAAACTCGGCAGAGGTCGTGAATTAGGTCGTGAAAGTGGGACAGGTCCTTTATTCTTCGAATAGTGTTAGTCTAGTTTATTATTGTCGTGTGCACCAAGGTGCAGTGAAAAGCTTTTTGTTGCATGCTAACCAGTCAGTATAAACACTATACATGATTGCAATCAAGCCATCCGCAGTGTACAGATACAGGATAGAGGGTATAATGTTTAGTGCCAGATCAATCAGTCAATCAGTTTTTATTCATCACATACATAATAAAGTGCAGTGAAATGAACTTGCCAGCAGCGGTACAATCAAAAAAGAACACACATTACATAATAAAATTTCACACAAACATCCACCACAGCATTCATCACTGTGGTGGAAGGCACAAAGTACAGTCAGTCCATTGTCCCACCGTGGTCGGGGCCATAACCTCTGCTGTTGCCGCTGCGGGCGGCCGGATGTACAGGGCTTCTCGTCGGGACGGTAAGTCCCGAATCGGCGCTTCCCTACTGGAGACCGCGGCTTCAGGATGTGGTAGGCCGCAGGCCGGCGGTCGGAGCTCTTCTCCGGGGATCCCCGATGGGGAATCCCGTTCCGGATGTTAAGTCCACGCTGCGCCCGTGGCTAGAAGTTCCGCAGACTTCAGGATGTTATAACCCGCGGGCCAGTGATCGGAGCTCTTCTCCGGCGATCCCTAGCGAGGGATCCCAGGCTCCGGACGGCGTGCCCGTGGCTGGAAGCTCCGCAGACCGCGGCTTCAGGCTGTAACAGTCAGCGGGCCAGCGATCGGAGCCCACTCTGCGATGAAAAGTCCACGCTACGCCCGCTGCTGAAAATTTTGGGCCCGTCTCCAGGAAAGGCCGCTCCAATCCATGGTGTTAGGCCGCGAGGGAGGCAACAAGGAAAAAGTCGCCTCTCCATGGAGGAGGCGACCGAAAGCAGTTCCCCCCTTACCCCCCTTCACCACCCCCCACACAAGACACACCGAGAGGCATTAAAGCACACATTTGGACACACTAAAAAAAACAAAAAAAGTAGAAATGACGAAAACGCTGCTGGCAAAGCAGCCGACTCGTAGCGCACCCACCGACCTTGCAGTTAAAGAGTTTCAAGGTCTCCAGGACCGCTCTCTGGCTGGTGAGAGGATGGTTCAGGTGCCTGATAACAGCTGGGAAGAAACTGTCCCTGAATGTAGAGGTATGTGTTTTCAAACTTCTGTATCTCTTCTGTACAGAGCCATAGAAAGGCGTAGAACAGAAACAGGCCATTTAGCCCACGGAGTCCCATCCACATACCTACCCACCTTATACCAACTTACACAAATCCTACATGAATTTGATGGGCCAAGGAGCAGAATTCGGCCCATCAAGACTACTCCGCCGTTCAATCATGGCTGATCTATCTTTCCCTCTCAATCCCATTCTCCTGCCTTCCCATCATAACTTATGACACTCTTGCTAATCAAGAATCTGTCAATTTGCACCTTAAATATATCCATTGACAGTCAGTGGCAATAGATTCCACAGATTCACCACCACCTGACTAAAGAAATTCCTCCTCATCTCCTTCCTAAAGGAGCATCCTTTAACTCTGAGGCTATGACCACTGGTGCTAGACTCTCCCACCAATGGAAACATCTTCTCCACATCCACTCTATCCAATCCTTTCACTATTCAGTATGTTTCAATGAGGTGCCCCCCTCATCATTCTAAACTCCAGCGAGTTCGTGCCCAGTGTGTGCAAAAGCTCATCATATGTTAACCCACATATTCCTGGAATCATTCTCGTAAGCCTCCTCTGGAGCCTTTCCAATGGCAGCACATCCTTCCTCAGATATAGGGCCCAAACCTGCTCACTGTACTCCAAATGCAATCCCTGTTTTTGTATTGTAGCCCTCTCGAAATAAATGCTAGCATTGTATTCGCCTTCCTTACTTCCGATTCTACTTGCAAATTAACTTATTGGCAATCCTACATCAGCACTCACAAGTCCTTTTGCACCTTCGATGTGGGCAGAAACCAGAAGAAACCATCAGAGTCACGGGGAGAACATAGAAACGCCACACAGACAGCATTGAGGGAGGCTACGGTGGTACAGCGGTGGAGTTGCTGCCTTACAGCTCTTGCAGCATCGGAGACCCAGGTTCGATCCCGACAATGGGTGCTGTCTGTATGAAGTTTGTACATTCTCCCCATGACCACATGAGCTTTCTCCGAGATCTTTGGTTTCCCCCCACACTCTAAAGACGTACATGTTTGTAGCTGAATTGGCTTGGTATAAGTGTAAATTGTCCCTAGCGTGTGTAGGACAGTGTTAATGTGCGGTCATCGCTGGTCAGCGCATACATGGTGGGGCGAAGGGCCTGTTTCCGCAATGTATCGCTAAACTAAACTAAGCACCTGAGGTCAGGGTTGAACTCTGGTTGCTGGTTCTATGAGCAGCGGCTCTTCTAGTTGTGACGCTCGGCTACCCAATTCATACACAAAATTTCTAAGTTCTCAGAAGATGCCAAATTAAGAGGCAGTTATTGTTGTGTGGCTTTGAACGGACTACAAATAAGCATTCATGAAACTTACAAAATTCTTAAGGGGTTGGACAGGCTAGATGCAGGAAGATTGTTCCCGATGTTGGGGAAGTCCAGGACAAGGGGTCACAGCTTAACGATAAGGGGGAAATCCTTTAAGACCGAGATGAGAAAACACTTTTTCACACAGAGAGTGGTGAATCTCTTGAACTCTCTGCCACAGAGGGTAGTTGAGGCCAGTTCATTGGCTATATTTAAGAGGGAGTTAGATGTGGCCCTTGTGGCTAAAGGGATCAGGGGGTATGGGGAGAAGGCAGGTACGGGATACTGAGTTGGATGATCAGCCATGATCATATTGAATGGCGGTGCAGGCTCGAAGGGCCGAATGGCCTACTCCTGCACCTAATTTCTATGTTTCTATGTTTCTATGTTTCATGAAGTTGTAGTACAAACATCAAAATATAAAAGTGATTTCACGACAGGTGAATTGGTTAAAAAAAATCCATGAAAACCATTTCCTATGAGTAACATTACAAAGGACATTCCTCTCAGCTTCTGGAACTCAGTGCCATTTGAAGTCAGTGTGCTCAAAATTTGGAGGATTTTAAAGCCACCAGCTTCTAGAAGACTACTAAAGGGGCTGACCCACTGCGGCAACCTAATTGGCGAGTTTAGAAGAGTTTAGGAGAGTTTCGAAAAAATGTCATGTTGAAGACCTCCTTCGACTATGTCGAAGACCTCCTTCGACCTCCTTCGACTATGTTGAAGACTAGCTTCGACTAGCTTCGGGAAAATTGGACACCGAATAGTGGAGAGTGAAGACGACCTCCTTCGATCTCCTTCGACCTCCCTTCGACTATGTTGAAGACTATCTACGACTACCTTTGACTACCTTCGATTAGCTTTGACTACCCTCGATTTCTACGGATAACTTGCCCACCTACTACGACCTACTTCGACTAAACCTACGAGTGAAAAAGGTTTCGCTATTTGCCATGGCGACCTTTTTTTACTCGCGGGCATTTTTCAACATGTTGAAAAATATGCATCGACCTAGCTGAGGCCTCGAGTACGCGGGGACTACGCTCGAGCATGAAGGAGAGTTACAAAGACCTCCCAGGACCTCGTATCAACCATGCTGCGACTATGAGTCGAGGGCAAATTTGCCTGAACTCGCAAATTAGGTCGCCGCAGTGGGACTGCCCCTTTAAACTACCAACCTGGAATGAATTTCTAGGTAGTACTGAGATTCAACTTTACCTGGAAATAGATGCATATATAGATTCAAGGATCCGAAGTACAATGGTATAATGGTTCAATGATTCCTCTGTTATCAAGTTACAGTGAGATTCTTCTTTGCATACAAATCAGTAAGATTTTTGCCATACCATTTCAGTTTAGCTTATTGTCAAGTGTACCGAGGTACAGTGAAAAGCTTTTTGTTGCGTGCCAACCAGTCAGCAGAAAGACAATACCTGATTACAATCAATCCATTGACACTGTATAGATACATGATAAGGGAATAACGTTTAGTGCAAGGTGAAGTCAGCAAAGTCCGATCAAGGATAGTCCGAGGGACATCAAAGAGGTGGATAGTTCAGCACTGCTCTCTGGTTGTGGTGGGATGATTCAGTGTACAATCCCTGGTTAAGTACACAATGCATAGAAACAGCCCACTGAGTCTGTGTGCAAGAGTCTCCAGGTATTGGGGCCATTTCCCAGTCCCAGCTGTAGTTGTCCACAAAGGCCCATTGCAGCCATCGCCTCCAGTCCGGTCATCCCGTGAACCGTCGTCCCTCTCCTCGCCCAGCCACCTTCAGCCCTTGTTCCCCTGGGGGAAGGGGGCGCCTCCCGCAGCTAACCTTGAGGGCGCAGAATGTAAGACCCCCCTCGCCCAGTTCTTCTCACCATCCCTTTGTCTGGCGTCTGCGGCCGTCGCCGACTCCCCCCCCCCCCTCCTCTCTGGTGTCGATGCAACTTAATAAAGCCACAAAGGATATTAAACTAATTCTAACATATTTAAAGAGCAGAGAGTTGTGTTACAGTAAATTAGTAGCTGAACATCTTGAGATTTTCTTCCCCCTTTTTTAGTCTGCCCTTAAGGACCAACATTAATGCTGGCACTGATACAAAAAGCTGGAGTAACTCAGCAGGTCAGGCAGTATCTCTGGAGAAAAGGAATAGGTGACGTTTTGGTTCATGAGTTTGAAGAATGGTCTCACCCTTTCCTTCTCTCCAGAGATGCTGCCTGTCCCACTGAGTTAAGGGGCTGTCCCACTTGGGCGACCTAAGCTGCGAGTTTAGATGAGTTTGCCCTGGATTCAAACTCGCAGCATGGTCGACATGAGGTCCTAGGAGGTCGTATGAGGTGGCTGGAACTCTCCTTCATGCTCGAGGGAGGTTCCCGCCTACTCGCGGCCTCAGCTAGGTCGCGGAAAAATGTTCAGGATATTGAAAAACTTTCCGCGAGTAAAATTTGGTCAGCATGGGTCTTTTTCACTCGTAGTGCAGTGGAGTAGGGTAGCTATTTACTTACAGGCAGTCGAGGGCAGCCGTAGGCCAGCTCCTTCGCTGACCGGCCATTTTGATTGGCTCATTGGAGTTTCACGACCTAGGAGACTCACCGGTAGGTAAAATGCCCACTAAACTTTATTAAACTTCTTAAAAGTGTCTCCACTCCTTCTCCCCCCCTTCTCTCCCCCATCTCTCCCCCTTCTGTCCCCTTCTGTCTCCCTCCTTTCTCCCTTCTCTCTCCTTCTCTCCCCCTTCTCCCCCCCCCGCTTCCCGCGCTCTCTAAAGAACTTACGTTTACTTTCATCTTCATCGCGCAGACAGCGCTCCTCCGCTTTCCCTGCTCGCCACCTTCGCGATGTGTTTGTGTGTGTGTGTTTGTGTGTGTGTGTGCGGTCGATAGATGCAGCTATCGACGCAGCTCGCGGTTTCAATGCAGTCGGTCGATCCAGCTCGAGGCTTTCCAGGCGAGTGCTTTCGAGCTTGAAGGTCTTCTGGACTCGCGGATTAGGACGCCCAAGTGGGACAGGCCCATTACTCCAGCATCTGTAGCTCCTTCCTGCACATTAATACTGGCACCTTCTGCAAGGCAGTGGAAGCAATGCTTTATCCCCTGATATGTTCTTAGCAAGGAATAAGAATTTACCCACAAAATGTGGCCCATAGAGGCTTGGTGAAAGATCGCTTGCTTTTTAAAATGAAGACTCAATTTGAAAGCAGCAGCTTGCAGTGGAACTCCCTGGGCCAAAGAGTTACAGGTCAGAGAACTGAGGTAAACTTGATTTCTTATTCTAGGAAGAATTATCCAGCCAGCAAACAGATGAATGTGAATCATGTTTGAGACAGAAGAAGTCTTAATAAATTAGTACAATAAGGTTGCAGCATTTTTGTGGTGTCAGCTTTTGAGAGTTTTTGCAAGGTTGAAGGTGCTCTACCTTCGTGTTCGGGGCGGCACGGCGGCACGGTGGCACAGCGGCAGAGTTGCGCCTTACAGCGCCAGAGACCCGGGTTCCATCCTGACTACGGCCGCTGTCTTTGTGGTGTTTGCATGCTCTTCCCGTAACCGTGTGGGATTCCTCTGGGTGCTCCGGTTTCCTTCCACAATCTAAAGACGTGTAGGTTTGTAGGTTAATTGCCTTGGTATAAAGGTAAATTGTCCCTCGTGTGTGTTTGATAGTGCTAATGTGCAGGGATTGCTGGTCGGCGCAGACTCAGTGGGCCGAAGAGCCTGTTTCCATGCTGTATCTCCAAATTAAACTAAATTAGAAATCAGCAAAAAAATGGAAAAAAAGCTAAAGTCTCAGCAAGTTAGTCAACAGAAAAATAAGAGAACAATAGTTAATATTTCAAGCCAATGACATTCACTTTCAGTCTGGTTAGTTTAGTGTCACGTGTGTGACACTAGATAGTGTAGTGTACATGTATAGTGTCATAAAAGTAGGTATGTTACAAAACTTACCTTCAGCGGCACTGCAGTTCTGTCAATGGCCGTGTGCGCGACTTTGGCGCCTTTGGGGGGGGGGGGGGGGGCGGGGTTAAAATGACGTTTTTCTCCTACCTGTCCTAGATATATTTTCTCGGGGTGCAAGCTTTTGCTGAAGATTTGTTCCGGCGGCCGTATGTGAAATTTTTTTTTATAATCGCTGGACAATTTCAGCGCTGGAGTAAAATAAATATCAGCTTCTAATGCCGTGAACGCCGATAACCGGGACGGATTTCACGTACGGGACAGGTAAAGGAAAGCCGTTTATTTTACATATAAACGTGCTTCTTAGGATGCCTTTAATCCAAATTTTACGTTGCGAAAAGGTGAATTAGGACCCATACAAACCGGCAGTATTTTTCCTGCCGATATGGGGTTTAAATTCAATGCAAACCGCAACGTTCCAATCGATCGCGTTCCACAAAATCTCACTCGCAAGATGATTTAAATGGCCATTAATTTACGGGAATTAAACACTAAATTCCCTCCATTTGGCCTATAAATTCATGACAATCATTTAAAAATCATGTTATATTGTGAATTCTTGTGTGAATGTTATTTGGACACAGGCTATTTAAAAATGTTAATCTTTTCTTAAGAAATGGATAGATGTTTAGATCTAGTAATTGCATTTTGTAATTAGCTACAATTAGGTAACTAACTAATTATATGCTTTAATTTCAGGTCATCCAAGTAAGATTGTTTCTTATTTGTTTCAGAATACTTCAATCTATAATAACTGAAAACATCTTTCAGTTCTCTTAATTTTTAAGAAACTTATGGGTTTTTGACTGTCCTCGATCACAGCTTTTGTGTTAAGTCAATGGAAAAGCAATAGGGAACAAGATGCTAATTTCCGAGTATGAAAATGGCGATAACTTTTTTAATACTGAAGATATGAAAGTGAATTATGTGTCAAATTAAACTTATTTTATGCTTTATATGATGGGATAAATTGCAGACTTGATTTTTAAAATCTCAACATTTTGTAACATTGCTAATAAAAGAATAGTTCGACTGGGCTTATATCCACTAGAATTAAGGACGAGAGGGGATCTTATAGAGACATATAAAATTATTAAAGGATTGGACAGGCTAGTTGCAGGAAAAATGTTCCCAATGTTGAGGGAGTCCAGAACCAGGAATCACAGTGTAAGAATAAGGGGTAGGCCATTTAGAATGCTTATCCCATTTACTTATAACTCAAAATACCATAATATTATAATCTCAGATCACGCACCTGTAACATTCATGATTAAATTAAATGGAATGTCCGAGAAACAAACATATTGGAGATTTAACCCACAAATTTTGAACGAAAGATCATGCCAGGAATATATTATTAAACAGATTCAAATATTTTTTGAGGTAAATGACAACCCTGACACACCTACTTCTCTTATGTGGGAAACGTTTAAAGCGTTTGTTCGAGGTGCATTAATTTCTGCTCAAGTATTTTATAATAAAGAGAACAGGATTAAACAACAAACATTGGAAAGTGAAATCAAGCAACTAGATATAGAAAATGCGAGAATGCCATCTATTTTAAAACATAATAAAATTGCTGTATTGAAATATAAATTAAATAAAATGTATTCAGAACAAGTAATAAAACTTTATCAAAAACCAAACAATTACATTTTGAATTTGGAGACAAACCACAAAAACTATTAGCACGTCAATTACGAAAAATGGAAGGGGAAAAAATAATTCATAAAATTAGAACAGAGACAGGAGAATTATTAAAAATGCCCAAGGACATAAATGAAAGATTTCTCCAATACTATCATAACCTTTATTCAACTAAAACTGTAGCACAATCAGAAGGAATAGCAGATTTTTTACTAAAATGTAATTTAAAAGGTTTAGATTCAAACGATAGAGAATTATTAGAAAGGGAGATTACGATAAAGGATATTGAGGAGTCTATTGGCTCTTTAAAAAATGGTAAAGCAGTAGGACCAGATGGTTTAGGCTCTGAATTTTATAAAAAAAATTCTGACTTGCTCTGCCCACGTTTACAAAGGCTGTATGAGCATATCTATACTCAACAGAAACTTCCAGATACTTTAAATGAATCTATAATAACACTTATTCCTAAAGCCGGAAAAGATACGGAAGATTCGGGATCATATAGAGCAATTGCACTTTTAAATACAGATCAGAAAATATTAACTAAAATACTAGCGCATAGATTAAGTACAGTGATGAATAAATTAATACACCCTGACCAAACAGGCTTTATTCAGAAACGGTACTCATATTATAATCTAAGAAGATTATTTAATATTATTTATTTTAAGAGAATTATTAATGAAGATCTAGCAATAATCTCACTTGACGCTGAAAAAGCATTTGATCAGGTTGAATGGTCTTATTTATTTTCGGTGATGGAAAATATGCAGCTAGGGGAGAAATTCTGCACATGGATAAAACAGTTATATACAAATCCTACGGCTAGAATATTAACAAACCAAAGGTTGTCATCTAAATTCAGCCTATCTAGAGGTTGTAGACAAGGATGCCCGTTATCTCCATTATTATTTGCGCTTGCTATTGAGCCACTCGCAGAAAGAGTTAGGGGTCATCCGGAAATACATGGGTATATCACAAAGGACACAGTGAATAAAATTTCTCTATGCGCAGATGATGTACTAATTTACATT
This sequence comes from Malacoraja senta, assembly GCA_038087875.1. Classification (NCBI taxonomy): domain Eukaryota; kingdom Metazoa; phylum Chordata; class Chondrichthyes; order Rajiformes; family Rajidae; genus Malacoraja; species Malacoraja senta. Next base: position 29,517 of record JAXLNO010005933.1, read on the forward strand.
ACAAAACCAGAAATTAGTATTCCAAACTTATTAGAGATAACAACCCAATTTGGTTCACTCTCAGGATACAGAATAAATTGGAATAAAAGTGAAATTATGCCAATAAGGGAACATAACAAACAGATAATACAACAATTTCCATTTAAAATAGTAAATGAAAAATTTAAATACCTAGGTATTTATGTAACTAAGATATATACATCATTATTTAAAGCAAATTTTCCCCCATTACTGAACAAACTACATAAGAATATTCAATACTGGAAAACACTGCCTATCTCAATGGTTGGCAAAATTAATGCCATAAAAAATGATTTTTTTTACCGCAAATATTATACCTTTTTCAGACTATTCCGATATATTTGTCAAAAAACTTTTTTTTTAAATTGGACTCCATTGTTAATGATTTTATCTGGGATTATAAGAATCATAGGATAAACAAAAGACATTTGTGTAAATCAAAAAATAAATGGAGGCTTGGTTTTACCCAACTTTCTGTTTTATTTTTGGGCAGTTAATATTAAAAATATGAATTTCTGGTTGGAAGAAATAGATCAACAACCAGATTGGTTAAAAATGGAAAAGGAAGATTGTTTGCCTTTTGATATCGGTTCGATATTATTTTCTACATCTAAATTAAACAAAAAAATTTATAGGGAAAACCCTATAATATTTAGTGCCATACGAATTTGGAAACAATTAAAAAAGACATTAAAATTAGATAATTTATCACTATTTCTCCCAATTGTGAATAACCCTTTGTTTAAGCCCTCATGGTTGGACAGGGGTTTTACACAATGGAAGAATTATGGAATTAAACATATGGGACAACTTTACAAGGAAGGCACTTTTCTGACATTTCAGGAGTTGCAACAGACTTATGGACTCCGAGGAAATGATTATTTCAGATATCTTCAACTAAGAGATTATGTAAAATCGAATACTCAAAATTTTCGAATTAGAAATTCAGAAATTCTTGACGAATGTTGGAATAAACATCCTAATACAGAAAAATTAATATCTTATATATATAATATCTTATTAGACAGTGACATTCCATCGACAGACTTACACAGACAAACATGGGGAAAAGAATTAAATCAAATAATAACGAAAGATACTTGGGAAGAAAGTTTACAACACATACATCAATGTTCATTAAATGCCAGACATTCTTTAATACAATTTAAAGTAATACATAGGTTACATTATTCAAAAACAAAATTACATAAAATCTTTCAACATATCTCACCTATATGTGATAAATGTCAACATTTAGAAGCTACCTTATCTCATATGTTTGCAAACTGTATAAAAATAAAAAAATTCTGGGTAAATATTTTTAGTATAATATCTAAAGTGACCAGCACACAATTGGACCCGGATCCAAAATTAATAATTCTCGGAACATTAGAATTAAATCAAACATTTACAACAACACAAAGAAACTTTATTGATTATAGTATAATAACAGGAAAAAAATTAATTCTAAAATTTTGGAAAGGCCCTACGTCCCCCACAATCAAAATGTGGATTATAGAAATGACGGAGACCTTAAACGTGGAAAGAATCAGATTTTCTCTGTTGGACAAACAGGAATTATTCGTTGGAACATGGTCTCCCTTTATTGATTATTTAAAGGGTCAGAATGGTTCAGCACAGGAACCTGACTAATACTCGGGCTAAAGAATGGATGAAATGCTATACTCTGAAATGTACGAATATATCTCGAATGTTTTTTTATTTTAATAAATTTTTCCATTCTTCTTTAACTATCTTTCTCTTTTGTTTTTTTGTTGTTGTTTTTTTTCTCTCTTTTTTTTTTCTCTTTTTCTTCTCTCTCTTTTCTTTCTTTACTTCATCTATCTTTTTAGTTCTATCTAGTTTAAAAAAAAAAAAGGCAAAAGGTATTGGAGACAATGTAATAATAATTGATAATATTATCAATTTAAAAATGTAAGACTGTAATGATGTTAATAGGTTGTGTACTTATCTCCAATAAAAAAATATTTTCAAAGAACGGAGATGAGGAAAAGCCTTTTCACCCAGAGAGTTGTGAATCTGTTGAATTCTCTGCCACTGAAGGCAGTGGAGGCCAATTCACTGAATGTTTTCAAGAGAGAGTTAGATAGAGCTCTTAAGGGCCTGTCCCACTGCGGCACCCAAATCTGCGACTTTAGAAGAGTTTGCCCTTGAGTCAAACTCGCAGCATGGTCGACACGAGGTCCTAGGAGGTGCTATGTGGTCACTGGAACTCTCCTTCATGCTCGAGGGAAGTTCCCGAATGGTATCTGACGTGGCGCCGACGGACGAGAAGCCGAAGCAAAGAAGTGGAAGCCAAATAACCGAATGGAAACGTAGTCAAAACGCCAAATAACCGAATGGAAATGAAGCCGAAACGCC
>JAXLNO010005934.1:0-62253 GCA_038087875.1 Malacoraja senta
ATTACAAAATGTAATTACTAGATCTAAACATCTATCAATTTGTTAAGAATAGATTAACATTTTTAAATAGCCTAAGTGTCCAAATAACATTCACACAAGAATTCACAATATAACATAATTTTTAAATCTCATTGTCATGGATTTATAGGCCAAATGGAAAGAATTTAATGTTAATACCTGTAAATTAATGGCCATTTAAATGATCTTGCGAGTGGGTTTTTCTGGAACGGGATCATTTGGAACATTACGGTTGCGGTGAATTTAAACCCGTATCAGCATGAAAAATACTGCCGGTTCGTTCGGGAAAAAAATCACCGTTTTGCAACTTAAAATGTGAATTAAAGGCATCTTAAGGAGCACTTTTATACATAAAATAAACGGCTTTCGTTTACCTGTCCCGTGCGTGAAATCCGTTCCCGTTGTCGGCGTTGACGGCTTTAGAAGCTGATTTTAAAATAACTCCAACGCTGAATTTGTCGGGCAATTTTAAAAACAAAATACACAGAACGCCCGTCGGAACGATTCTTCAGCAAAAGCTTGCACTCCAACGAAATATAATCCAGGACAAGGTAGGAGAAACCCGCGTTTTAACCCCGCCCCCCCCCCCCCTCAAAGATGCCAAAATCGCTCACACGGCCAGTGGCAGAATTGCAGCGCCGCTAAAGGTAAGTATTGTAACATACCTATAAATATACTTTTTTTCCCCCAAAATCATCTCGCGGGCCGGATGCAGAAATTTCCTGAAATTTCCCGAAATTATTTAATTTCCCTAAAATTACCCGAAGACAACCAGAATTTCCCGAATATCGGGTAATTTCCTTCAAAGTGGAAACAGTGATGCCATTCGTTTTCTTCACTGCCTGCTGTACCTGCATGCTTACTTTCAGTGACTGATGTACAAGCACACCCGCGTCTCGTTGCACCTCCCCTTTTCCTAATCTGACACCATTCAGATAATAATCTGCCTTCCTGTTCTTGCCACCAAAGTGGATAACCTCACATTTATCCACATTATACTGCATCTGCCATGCATATGTCCACTCACCCAACCTATCAAAGTCACCCTGCAGCCTCTTAACATCCTCATCGCAGCTCACACTGCCATCAGCTTTGTGTCATCCGCAAACTTGGAGATGTCACATTTAATTCCCTCATCTAAATCGTTAAAATATATTGTAAATAACTGGGGTCCCAGCACCAAGCCTTGTGGCACCCCATTAGTCACTGCCTGCCATTCTGAATAGGACCTGTTCATTCCAACTCTTTGCTTACTGTCTGCCAACCAGTTCTCTATCCATGTCAATACCCTGCCCCCAATACCATGTGCTTTAATTTTGCACACTAAGCTCTTGTGTGGGACCTTGTCAAAGGCTTTTTGGAAGTCCAGATACAACACTTCTCCCTTATCCATTCTACTTGTTACATCCTCAGAAAATTCCAGATTAGTCAAGCACGATTTCCCCTTCGTAAATCCATGCTGACTCCATAAATCCAACCATAAGCCACATACGGTCTTATGACCTTATGACCAGCCAATGAGTAATGGATTGTGTCCCTGCCGATAGTGTCAACCCGTAATGTGCTGTCGTGGAACGCGGAGGAGAATCGTTTTTCTGATGTGCTCTGGCCATTACAGATTAAATATCAACAGCTGTCGGACACTCTGTGATTAAAAAAGATGCTACTTAAGCAGCAAACTTCTCATTACTAAAGCGTCCAGTTCAATGTAGTTTATTGCCACACGTGCAGAGGTACGGTGAAAAGCTTTTGTTGCGTCCTAACCAAAGCTAGTCAGCAGAAAGACAATACGTGACAACAATCGAGCCATTCACAGTGTACAGATACATGATAAAGGAATAACGTTTAGTGCAAGAGTCCACAGTTTTCTAGCGGCATTGGATTGCACGGGGGGGGGGGGGGGGCATGGTGGCGCAGCAGTAGAGTTGCTGTCTTGCAGCGCCAGAGACCCGGGTTCAATCCTGACTACGGGTGCTGTCTTACGGAATTTGTACGTTCTCCCCGTGACCTGCGTGGGTTTTCCCAGGGAGCTCCGGTTTCTTCCCACACTCCAAAGACGTACCGGTTTGTGAGTTAATTGGCTTTGGTAAAATTGTACATTGTCCCTAGTGTGTGTAGCATAGAATTAGAGTGCGGGGATCAGCGCTAGTCAGCGCAGACCTGGTGGGCTGAACGGCCTGTTTCCAAGCTGTAACACTAAACTAAAGTAAACTAAACTAAGCTAAGATGTCTGACATACTGTAATTGAAAACCTTGCTCCTTAAACTGCAAGGCTCTCATTGCTAAAGAGGACGATGCTTAAGGTTGAAAGTCAAGTGATCTGAGTAATGTTGGGCTTTGTGGGATTTGAATGGAAGAGCGGGTTAGTCATAACTAATTGGCAGCTAATATCATCAAAGACCCACACCATCCTGACCACGCTCTCATCTCACTACGATCGTGGGAAAGAAGATACAGGAGTTTGCTAACCATGACCTGGTTCACTGATAGATTCTTCACCACAACAATCAGGCTCTTGAACAATGCACAACATTAATAAATACCTCATAGAGTCACAGATTCATGGAGTTATACAGTGTGGAATCAGGCCATTCAGCCCTTCTTTCCCATGCCGACCAACATGTCCCATCTACACTAGTCCCATCTGCTTGCTTTTGGCCCATATCTCTCTAAAACTACCCTATCTATGCACCTGTCTAAATGTTTCTCAAACGTTGCAATAGTACCAGCCTCAACTACCTCCTCCGGCAGCTCGTTCCGTACACCCACCACCTTTGTGTGAGAAAGTTTCCCCTCAGCTTCCTTTTAAATATTCCCCCCTCCCCCGCACCTTAAACCTATGTCCTCTGGTTCTTGATTCCCCAACTCTGGCCAAGAGACACTTAAGAAGGGTCTAGACCCAAAACGTTACCCATTCCTTCTCTCCAGAGATTCTGCCTGTCCCACTGAGTTACAATAGACAATAGATAATAGGTGCAGGAGTAGGCCATTTGGCCCTTTGGCCCTTTGAGCCAACACCGCCATTCAATGTGATCATGGCTGATCATCCACAATCAGTACCCCGTTCCTGCCTTCTCCCCATATCCCTTGACTACGCTATCTTTAAGAGCTCCATCTAACTCTCTCTTAAAAAGCATCCAGAGAACTGGCCTCCACTGCCCTCTGAGGCAGAGAATTCCACAGACTCACAAGTGAAAGTGTGAAAAAGTATTTCCTCATCTCCGTTCTAAATGGCTTACCCTTTATTCTTAAACTGTGGCCCCTGGTTCTGGACTCCCCCAACATCGGGAACATGTTTCCTGAATCTAGCGTGTCCAAATTCCAGAGTATACAAGCCCAGCCGCTCCATTCTATCAACATATGATTTCCCGCCATCCTTGTGAACCTACGCTGCAGTCCCTCAATAGTACCTCAATAGTTACTCCTGTTTTTTCTGTCTATCTTTGTTTTAAACCAGCATCTGCAGTTTCATCTTACACAAGAGACTCTGTGCATCTACCCGATCTGTTCCCCTCATGATCTTGTACACCTCGATGAACACCTATGATGCAAAGACGCAATTAGATACAAATCTAGATTTTTCAATTTTAAAAAAAGGAAAGTTTAAAGGCAAACCCAAATCACCCACACACGAACACGCAGTCCTCCTAGACCTAGCACAAGTGATCGTTCATGTATGCCCAATGCTCGACCTCCCACTACGATCAATCACATCCATAGACAAATGCAAGCAGATCATCAATTACTCCTTAGAGGATGAGACTGATTCCCTGTGAAGACTACAGGCTGGCCGAAGATGGACTTATCTGACCTTTCTGCCTGAACTCCACGGCAACTACTAAACCGTAGACACAAAATGCTGGAGTAACTCAGCGGGACAGGCAGCAGCACCTTTGTAGAGAAGGAATGGGTGACGTTGCGGGGTCGAGACCCTTCTTTAGTTTTTATTGTCACGTGTGCCGAGGTACAGTGAAAAGCCTTTGTTGCGTGTTATCCAGTCGTGCGTGCAGCATCTTTGAGGGCATCTGCCCCCTCTACCAGCCTCACTGTTTTGTGCCGCTCTCTCCAGTGCCGACTTTCACCTGCGACGTCAAACCACCGGCCCCTTCGCAGAAAGAAGTCGATCCGGTGAGTTGTTTGACATTTTGAGGAGGTTTGTTGCACACGGATGAGATTCTGCACTTCCTGCCGCGTCGCACACAGCGTGGAGGGGCGGCACAGTGGCGCAGCGGTAGAGTTGCTGTCTTACAGTGCCAGAGACCCGGGTTCGATCCCGACTACGGGTGCTCGTCAATACGGAGTTTGTAAATTCTCCTCGTGACCGTGTGGGTTTTCTCCGGGTGCTCCAGTTTCTTCCCACACTCCAAAGACGGTAGGTTTTTAGGTTAATTGGCTTCTGTAAATTGTCCCTAGTGTGTAGAATGGAACTTGTTTACGAATGATCGCTGGTCGGCGTGGACTCAGTGGTCCGCGGGCCTGTTTCCTGACTAAACTAAACTAAACTAAACTAAACTAAACTAAACTAAACTAAACTACATTAAACTAAACTCAAGAGACTGCAGGCTCTTGAGCAACAAAAAAAGATAGTGTTGGAGTAACTCAGCAGGTTAGGCAGCATCAATTGAGGGAATATGAAACAGGAACAGAATTAGACCATTTGGCCCATTGAGTCTGCTCCACCATTCGATCATGGCTGATCTATGAACAAACAATGTTTTGGATCGGGACACTTGCTCAGTTGAAGAAATAGCGGGTAGATATCTGATAGAAAGAGGCAAGGGGCAGCGATGAGGCCAGCCCTTATTGCCCACTACACCACCAGTTTTGGGGTCCTTTGCAGATGTACTAACCACAATAACGACATTGTCATTCAAGTCATTAATATAGATGGTTGACACAAAATGCTGGAGTATCTCAGCGGGACAGGCGGCATCTCTGGAGAGAAGGAATGGGGGATGTGAAGGGTCTCGACCCGAAATGGAGCGGCTGGGCTTCTGGAATTTAGAAGGATGAGAGGATATCTTATAACACCTGACTCCGCTATCTTTAAGAGCCCTATCTAGCTCAGAGAACCGGCCTCCACCGCCCTCTGAGGCAGAGAATTCCACAGACTCACAACTCTTTGTGAGAAAAAGTGTTTCCTTGTCTCTGTTCTAAATGGCTTACTCCTTATTCTTAAACTGTGGCCCCTGGTTCTGGACTCCCCCAACATCGGGAACATGTGTCCTGCCTCTAGCGTGTCCAAACCCTTAATAATCTTATATGTTTCAATAAGTTCCCCTCTCATCCTTCTAAACTCCAGAGTATACAAGCCCAGCCACTCCATTCTCTCAGCATATGACAGTCCCGCCATCCCAGGAATTAACCTTGTAAACCTACGCTGCACTTCCTCAATAGCAAGAATTTCCTTCCTCAAATTAGGGGACCAAAACTGCACAATATTCCAGTTGTGGTCTCACTAGGACCCTATACAACAGCAGAAGGACCTCTTTGCTCCGAAACTCAACTCCTCTTGTTATAAAGGTCAACATGCCATTCGCTTTCTTCACTGCCTGCTGTACCTGCATGCTTACTTTCATTGACTGATGAACAAGGACCCTCAGATCCCGTTGTACTTCCCCTTTTCCCAACATGACACCATTTAGATAGTAATCTGCCTTCCTGTTATAAACCTCACATTTATCCACATTAAACTGCATCTGCCATGCTTCTGCCCACTCACCCAACCTGTCCCAGTCACCATGCATTCTCATAGCATCCTCCTCACAGTTCACACTGCAACCCAGCTTTGTGTCATCTGCAAATTGGCTAATGTTACTTTGAATCCCTTCATCCAAATCATTGATGTATATTGTAAATAGCTGTGGTCCCAGCACCGAGCCTTGCGGTACCCCATTAGTCACTGCCTGCCATTCTGAAAGGGACCCGTTAATCCCTACTCTTTGTTTCCTGTTTGCCAATCAATTTTCTATCCTTGTCAGCACTCTACCCCCAATACCATGTGCCCTAATTTTGTCCACTAATCTCCTATGTGGGACCTTATCAAATGCTTTCTGAAAGTCCAGGTACACTATATCCACTGGCTCTCCCTTATCCATTTTCTTAGTTACATCCTCAAATAATTCCAGAAGATTAGTCATGCATGATTTCCCCTTCGTAAATCCATGCTAACTTGGACCGATCCTATACTGCTATCCAAATCTGCTGCTATTTTTTTTAAATATTTTATTTTTTTAGAAGTAAGTACAGTCATAGGGCACCAAAGTGCCTAATATATATTTGCATAATACATTTTATGTACATCTTATTTTTTATTTGTTATAATAAAGAAGAATAGGAAAAAGAAATTAGATAATAAAGAATAGAAAAACGTGAGATATATAGTGTGTGAAAAAGAAAAAAAGAGAATGAAAGAAGAAAGTTGAAGAAAAGAGAGTAGGAAAAAGAGAGTAAAAAATACAAATAAAAAGAAATAAGGAGATCATTATTTATAATCTTGACCATCCCCCACCCAGTCCTGAAACAGTTAGTTTCTAGAATTATGTTGCACCATATGATTCCAAAAAGACGACAAATGGAGACCAACTCGTTAAGAATTGGTCTGATTTTTCTATTAGGAGGAATCGCATTTCTTCAAGGTGTGTGGTGTCCAACATGCTTGCGATCCACATTTTAAGCGTTGGTATTGGTGTATTTTTCCAAAATTTAAGTATTAGTTTTTTTGCTATTATTAAACCATAATTAAAAAATAAATGTTGAGATAAGTTCAATTTATTCCCATCTTCCATTACTCCAAATATAATCATTTCAGTATTAGGTTCCATTCTTATCTTGAATAATTTTGTAAATATATCAAAAATATCACTCCAAAATCTATAAAGTTTTATGCAAGAAACAAGAGTGTGTTATAGTTGCGTTTTGGGATAGACATTTATCACAAATGGGGGGTATATTTGGATAGAATTTGTTCAATCTTGTTTTTGAATAATATAATCTATGTAAAATTTTAAATTGAATTAGATTATGTCTTGCATTAATCGAACATTTGTGTATATATATCCAATACTTTTCCCATGTAACCTTCGTAATTTTTATCATTAATTCCCGTTCCCACTCTTCTCTAAGTACCTCTGTCGATGGTAAATCTATATTTAAAATACTATTATATAAATATGATATTAATTTTTGTGTCAGCTTTAATATTCATTGCTTCTTCCAATGTCAGAAGTTACTTTTTGATATCCTTGTATGTATTTCTTCATTAAATCGCAAATCTGAAGATATTTAAAATATTGGTTATTTTTCAATTTAAATTTAAATTGTAATTGTTGGAATGATAATAGATTTCCCATTTCATACATATCCCCGATCCTTTTAATTCCTAAACTTTCCCATTGGTTATATGTTTTATCAATAAGAGATGATTTAAATAAAGGGTTATTCGCTATAGGCGTTAACAATGATAAATTTCTTAATTTTAAGGATAATTTTATTTGTTTCCAAATTCTTATTGTATCGTGTATAATTGGGTTCTTCTTATATATTGTGTTGTTCAGTTTTTTCGGAGAGAAGAGGATCGTTCCTATATTACAAGGAAAACAATCCTCTTTCTCCATTCTTATCCATTCTGTCTGTTGGGTAGAACTGTCCAACCAATAAATTATATTCTTAATATGCACTGCCCAATAATAATACAAAAAATTCGGGAGTGAGAATCCCCCGACATCTTTTGGTTTACATAAATGTTTTTTTTTTATTCTATGTGATCTATAATCCCAAATAAAATTGATAATATTAGAGTCTAATTTTTTTAAGAAGTATTTTGGTATATATAATGGTATAGACTGAAATAGGTATAATAATTGTGGTAGAAAGATCATTTTTATAGCATTTATTCTACCTATTACTGATAAAGAAAGTGTTTTCCAAAATTTAATCAACATATTGAGTTTATTTAATAAAGGTATAAAATTAGTGTTGAATAATGCTTTATATTTTCTCGTAATTTGAATACCAAATATTTAAATTTTTCTGTTGCAATTTTAAAGGGGAGCTTCAGTAAGTGTGTGGGTTCATGAGATTTTAACGTCATAATTTCACTTTTGTTCCAGTTTATTCTATATCTAGAAAAGGACCCGAATTCCTCTATTAAATTTAATAAATTTGGTATGCTCGTTTGTGACTTTGTAATATATAAAAGTATATCATCTCCATATAATGACATTTTATTATTTGAGTCCCTAGTGTTGTAGCCATGAATATTCGGATGAATTCTTATACTTTCAGCCAAAGGCTCTATCATAAGGGCAAATAGCAGGGGTGATAACGCACATCCCTGCCTATTGCCCCTTGATAATTGAAATTTTTGAGATAACATATTATTAGTTAATATTCTTGCCATCGGTTTATCATATAATAGTTTTACCCATGTAATAAAATTCTCTCCCCTATTATATTTTGTGCAGTACTTTATATAAGTATTGCCACTCTACCTGATCAAATGCTTTCTCTGCATCCAGAGAAATAATTGATATATCTTCTTCCTCCCTTTTATGTGAGTACATTATGTTAAACAGGCGTCTCAAATTATTAAATGAGTATCTTTTAGGTATAAACTCCGTTTGATCAGGATTTATCAGTTTACTAATATATTTGCTTAATCTTCTTGCTAAAGTCTTTGCTAAAATTTTCTGGTCTGTATTTAAAAGTGATATAGCTCTATGTGAGCCCGGATCGTCTAAATCTTTATCTTTTTTTGGAATAAGCGTAATAGTTGATTCTGCTAATGTTTCAGGTAGTTTATTTTCTTTAAAAGCATGAGTATATAAATTAAATAAATAAGGAGTCGTTATCTCATGAATTTTTTAATAAAATTCATTACTAAAACCATCTGGTCCCGGTGTTTTACCATTTTTCAGCGATTTTATTGTTTCACCTATTTCTTCAATTTTAATTTGAGCTCCAAGTTCCTCTTGTTCCAAAAGGTCAAGTTTTGGAAGATTACAGTTATCTAAATTTTTTTTAATTTTACTATCTTCTATTTTAGTTTTAGATGTATATAAATGTTGATAAAATTGAGCAAATCTATTGTTAATATCTTTAGGTAGTATTAATAATTCACCTTTCTCTGATTTAATTTTAGTTATAGTATTTTCCTTTTCTTGTTTTTTCAATTGACGAGCTAAAAGCTTATGTGGTTTGTCACCAAACTCAAAATGTTCCTGTTTTGTAATTTGGAATAATCTTATTACTCTTGCCAATACAATTCTATTAAGTTTAAATTTCAGTAACATTATCTTATTATGTTTATCTGTAGTGGAATCTTTGGCATTATCTAACTCTAACTGTCTAATTTCTTGTTCTAACAGCATTTGTTCTGTCTTATTCTTTTTATTTTGAAAAATTTGATATGAAATTATAATTCCTCTAATAAATGCCTTAAAAGTTTCCCATAATAAAGAAGGCGAAGTACCTGGTGCATCATTTGTCGTAAAAAAATAAATTCATTTGTTGTTTTAAGTATTGATAACCTTGTAAGTCATTTAAAATATGTGTATTAAACCTCCCAAAAAAGTTTTTACCCGGCATTCCCTCAAATTCTACTGGAAATGTCAATGGAGAGTGATCAGAAATACTACTAATGTGGTATGTAGGATTAATTGTATATGGCATTAATTTCATATCCACTAAAAAATAATCAATTCTTGAATAAGTTTTATGTACCGAAGAGTAAAACGAGTATTCCACCGGTTCTCCCTTGTCCATTTTCCTAGTTACATCCTCAAATAATTCCAGAAGATTAGTCATGCATGATTTCCCCTTCGTAAATCCATGCTAACTCGGACCGATCCTGTTGCTGCTATCCAAATCTGCTGCTATTTCATCTTTTATAATTGATTCCAGCATCTTCCCCACCACTGATGTCAGGCTAACTGGTCTATAATTCCATTTTTTATCTCTCCCGCCTTTCTTAAAAAGTGGGATAACATTAGCTACCCTCCAATCCACAGGAACTGATCCTGAATCTATAGAACATTGGAAAATTATCACCAATGGGTGATTATTCAGTAAGTGTCTACTTTTGAGTTTCTGGAAACCCGATTATAAAACGTAAATTTTTTGCAACTCTCATGATAGACATCGCTACTGTGGGAAAAACATGTTTGGCGCAATCTTTTAGAGAATTTAATACATTTTTTCCTCTTCTTTGACCATTGCATTCAGTCATATCCATAAAATATAACTGATTTAAAAATATAAAATAAAAATTTTGTCCTAGTCTTCCATTATTTCATAATTACAATTGATAATTATGGTCATTGTTGTATTATTTTACACATTATGAGCATAAAATACTCATGTGATGGACATGACTCACTTTGATGAAGATGATCAAGTTTGGGAGTGTCACGTGACGGAGATGACTAAAACTAAGGCTCCAACAGTTTGTTAATGGTTGAGAACAGGAAGCAACATATGAACAGGGATTAGTGTTTCCTCAACACTTGTGAGATGGAGATGGAGATGGAGATAGATATAGAGATAGAGATAGGGATAAGGATAGTGTTAGACATAGAGCTGGAGGTGGAGCTGGAGATGGAGATGGAGCTGGAGATGGAGCTGGAGGTGGAGGTGGAGGTGGAGCTGGAGATGGAGATGGAGCTGGAGATGGAGATGGAGCTGGAGCTGGAGCTATAAAACAAATAAACAAAAAAAAGATAAGCTGGAGGAGCTGGAGCTGGAGCTGGAGCTGGAGCTGGAGCTGGAGATGGAGCTGGAGATGGAGCTGGAGATGGAGATATAAAACAAATAAACAAAAAATAAAGATAAGCTGGAGGAGCTGGAGATTCAAGATTCAAGATTCAAGATTCAAGAGAGTTTATTGTCATGTGTCCCAGATAGGACAATAAAATTCTTGCTTTGCTTTCAGCACAACAGAATATTGTAGGCATAAATAATACAGAACAGATCAGTGTGTCCATATACCATTGAATATATATATACACACATAAATAAGCATATAAAGTGCAGTAGGCTAATTAAAGTTCAGATTTTGTTTGAGTTGAGTTTAATAGCCTGCTGGCTGTGGGGAAGTAGCTGTTCCTGAACCTGGTTGTTGCAGATTTCAGGCTCCTGTACCTTCTACCTGAGGGCAGCGGGGAGATGAGTGAGTGGCCAGGATGGTGTGGGTCCTTGATGATGCTGCCAGCCTTTTTGAGGCAGCGACTACGATAGATCCCCTCGATGGTGGGGAGGTCAGAGCCGATGATGGACGGGGCATTGTTTACAACTTTTTGCAGTCTTTTCCGCTCCTGGGCACACAAGTTGCCGAACCAAGCCACGATGCAACCAGTCAGCATGCTCTCTACTGTGCACCTGTAGATGTTCGAGAGAGTCCTCCTCGACATACCGACTCTCCATAATCTTTTCAGGAAGTAGAGGCGCTGATGTGCTTTCTTTATGATTGCATCAGTGTTCTGGGACCAGGAGAGATCTTCAGAGATATGCACGCCCAGGAATTTGAAGCACATGACCCTTTCCACCATCGACTCGTTGATATAAACGGGATTGTGGGTCCCCATCCTACCCCTTCCAAGGTCCACAATCAGTTCCTTGGTTTTGCTGGTGTTGAGGGCCAGGTTGTTGTGCTGGTACCATTTGGTCAATCGGACGATCTCACTTCTATACTCTGACTCGTCCCCATCAGTGATACGTCCCACAACAGTGGTGTCGTCGGCGAACTTGATGATGGAGTTCGCAATGTGACCGGCTACGCAGTCATGAATATAGAGTGAGTACAGCAGGGGGCTGAGCACGCAGCCTTGAGGTGCTCCCGTGCTGATTGTTATCGCAGCTGACACATTTCCACCAATACGAACAGAAGAATGGAGTCTGTGAATGAGGAAGTCGAGGATCCAATTACAGAGGGATGCGCAGAGATGGAGCTGGAGCACAAATAATCAAAAAAAAGATAAGCTGGAGGAGCTGGAGATGGAGTTGGAGCTGGAGCTGGAGCTGGAGGTGGAGCTGGAGGTGGAGATGGAGCTGGAGATGGACCTGGAGATGGAGTCCAGGAGATTGGGGGTTAAGTGACAGAGATGATCGTTACGGATATGACGGCCCAAACATTTAGCCCAGCATGGCCTCGCCGGGAGGTGATGCCTGGCGATATCGTGTGTATGTATGGCACACGACACCCTCCTATCTACACTGCAAATCAAAAAAGTGCAAAATGTTTTGATTTTCTAAAAGTTCTACAGCGTTCGGATAAGACGCCGATTAAAGGTACTCAGCCGTTATGCTGCGAAAACCGCAGTTTTGAAACGCTTCTCATCCCGCAAAGCAGGAGAAACTCACACGGTGAGTGACTTTCAAATCCTGCGATTAAGACAGGAAGTGCGTGTTTATTCCATTCATACCCATGAGGGATGGCGCAACACAGGTGCGTGACGGTATCTGACTCCAATCGTCGGGACAAGACATTTTTGAGAAAAAACGGTAAGATTTATATTTTATAAAGAATAGATGAATATTTTTAAGGGTGAAAATATTTAAGTGATTAATACAGACCGTTTAAGAGTATTTTCATTTCAGATAGATCCCCCATCAAATAAATATGCCGACTGGAAATTTTACAAGTAACCATCGGGACATGTGGTTTTCCGGGACACCAAAGTAGAGGGACACCAAAGTGGACAGTTACTGAAGAATCACCCCAATGCGTCCACAATTACTAGAGCCACTTCCTTAAGTACCCTGGCATGCAGACCATCAGTGCCTAGGGATTTATCGGCCTTCAGTCCCATCAGTCTACTCAACACCATTTCCTGCCGAATGCGGATTTCCTTCAGTTCCTCCGTCACCCCAGATACTCTGGCCACTAGTATATCAGGAAGATTGTTTGTATCCTCCTTAGTGAAGATGGATCCAAAGCACTTGTTCAACTCATCTGCCATTTCCTTGTTCTCCATAATAAATTCACCTTTTTCAGTCTTCAAGGGTCCAACTTTGGTCTTAACTAAGGCAAGAAGGCTTTTGGTGCATTGTCCTTGTATTAAGTATAGAAGTTGCGAGGACATTGGTGGGACCACATTTAGAGTATTGTGTTCAGTTTTGGTCACCATATTATAGGAAAGATGTTGTCAAGCTGGAAAGGGTACATAGAAGATTTACACGGATGTTGCCAGGACTCGAGGGCCTGAGCTAACAGGAGTGATTGAGCAGGCTGGGACTCTATTCCTTGGAGTGCAGAAGGATGAGGGGTGATATTATAAAGGTGTGCAAAATCATGAGAGAAATAGGGTAAATACACATTTTTTATCCAAATGAGGTGAATCAAGAACCATAGGTTTAAAGTGAGGTGGGGAAAATTTAAGAGGATCTAAGGGGCAACCTTTCTACATAAATGGTGGTGGGTGTATGGAACGAGCTGCCGTAGGAGGTAGTTGAGGCAGGGACTATAGCAATGTTTGAGAAAGATTTTGGACAGGTACATGGATAGGATAGGTTTAGAGGGATATGGGACAAACACAGGCATGTGGAACTCGTGTAGATGGGGCATGTTGGTTGGCATGGGAAGGTTGGGCTGAAAGGCCTGTCTCCATGCTGTACGACTCCACGACTATGTCTAGCATTCCACACAGATTCTTGTCATTCTTCCCAACATAAGAAACAGCTTTCTTGGCATTCCAAGTCACATCGTAAAACTGCTTCAAACGTGCTTTGGAAGCAAAATATCCCGTCCATGTCAATGCAAACTCTTCTGACGCCTCACATTGTCTCTGCTTTATGATCCCTTAACTCTTCTTCTCAAATAATATATCCCTTATTTTGGCCCCACTCCCCTTCTCCTATTAATCTTCTTCCCTTTGGCATTTTGAGGATTTATTCACTCTTTTGACTGCACATACTTTACCGCAAGGGCAAAAACTTTCATCTTTTAGGACTTACTATCTTCTGTGAACTTCTGAGCTGTTTCATTCCCAGAGTAAGGTATTATATAAAGTTCACTTGGCAAAGTAAAAATACTTGATCTCTCATTTTTCTCTGAATTGAAATACAAACATGACATTTTTTTCCCACCCCCACCATTCCCCTTGTCTTCCATTTTAACATGCTGTTGTGGTTCTACCATTAATGGGAATCTCACCCCGGTCATTCCTTCTTCTCCCTTTCTTGGGGCGGCAGGGTGTGGCAATGGTAGAGTCGCTGCCTTACAGCTCCAGAGTCCCGAGTTCGATCCTGACTATGGGTGCTCTCTGTACGGAGTTTGTACATTTATTTTGTTTTCTTTTGTCTTGTTGGACGTATGTTTTAGCTTATTTTTAGTTGTGGATGTGTGGGGGGTGGGGGAAACTTGTTTTAGTCTCTTCCTTCGGGGGCTGCGACCATTTCTTTGACGTATCCCCATCTCCGTCCCCGTCTGCACTGAGGCCTAATCGCGGAGCTGGCGGCCTCCAACTGGGGCTGACCTCGAGGCTCCGGAGGCAGAGCCAGGACTTACTCACCATCGCGAAGCTGGCTGACTTCAGGGCTGTGGTGGCGCTGCGACGACGGCCTGACTTCGGAGCCTCGGAGGCACGGCCGCGGGCCCAGTGGACGACAACGTCGGGAGCTCGCAGGTCCCAGGTTGGTGACTGATTCTCCGGAGCTCCCGCAACGACAGCTTCATCGGCTGAACTGGAGGGTGGCAGCTTCGACTGCCCCGGGCCGCGGAGTTTGAACTGGCCCGTTCGCGGAGCTCGGATTAGGCTGCGGGACTTACCATCACCCGGCGGGGGGCCCAACATCGAAAGCCTGGATCGCCTCAACGCAGAGGGAGAACAAGGAAGGAGAGAAAAGGACTTTAAGACTTTTGCCTTCCATCACAGTGAGGAGGTGCCTGGTAGACTCACTTTGGTAGATGTTAAACTGTGTTCATTGTGTGTTCTGTTATTTTATTTTACTTCGGAGTCACATGAGTGACTACGTGAAGAAGACCCGTCAGGGCGCATGCGCGTCATTACGTCGGACGCATTGGCGCACGGACCAGCGGGAGGACAGAGCTCCTCCTGTGGTAAATACTTTTGAAGTACTTTTAAAGTAGTTTTAAAATTCCAGCTAAGTGGGAAACTTAGCTGGAGTGAAAAGTTCCTTTGCTGTGGTGCCGTGCTCTGTGTTTTTTGTTACAGGCAGCACCATGGTGAAGACGACCAGGGGGAGGGCAGCCGCAGGTAAAGCATAGGAGAGCCGCGGGAATGCGGTCTGTGAGCGGCTGCCTCGTACCCCTGCACAGTCGCCGACCGGGAGGGGGGCGACTTCAGACTGAGTGCTAAAAAGCACCAAAGCCAACGCCAGCCGGGCGTAAGGGACGGGGAAGTCTGGGAGGCCCTGGGACTCAACGGAGTCGGGCCACAATGAGCCTGTACAGGGCTTGAGACGTTTTTAAAATGGTTCTCCCAAATCGAGCACCTCATCCAGAGGTTGCTCCAGAAACGCACACTCCGGGGGGAGGAGTTGTGCGGGCGGTAGGCTGCAGAAAGGCCACGCCGGCAGCACCTGGTACAGGGCTGCTTAAAGCACCCTCATGCATGAGGTGAGTGCAGAGGGTCAGCTAAGTTCTGACCCCGACTCTGACGGAGACTTGGAACTTAGCGAAGAACGGCCGTTGTCAGAGGTCCATTCTCTGGCAGCACGATTCGCTGTTCCGTCAGAGTATGGAGTGCCACTGGGAAAGCGAAGACGGCCGTTGTCAGAGTTCCCATCTCTGGCAGTACGATTCGCTGTCCAGTCAGAGTCTGGAATCATCAAGAAGCAGGAGACCGGGGTAACTGCGAGTTGCTGAAGGTGCCAGCAGTGAACCGGGTGATATGGAGCCAGACGGGCGTGGGCGTGCAGTGCCCAGAAGATGAAGCTGCAGAGAATCCTGAAATTACTTGGCTCAGGAATCACGGCGTTCGCTAGAACGGTGGATGGCGGGCATGTGTCGGAGACGCAGCAAGAGGTACTAGGGGTTGCTTTGTAGCACCCATTTTGAGATAAATGGTCTCAGGGAAAGTGCCATTCGGCCCACCATTAATTCCAAGATTGCATTATTTTTCCAGCCCAGCAACACACAGCCGGCCAACCTACTCTTCGGAGAGGACCTCGCCAAGACTGTCAAGGACATGGATGACGAAGCAAAGACGGTGGGCTTGATCAAGCCACCGGCAGTCGGCAAGTTCCCAAAAAAGATAGTACCCTTACAAACGAGGCTTGACCAGGAACAAGTCGGCCGGCAATGCAGATGCGCAGGTGGCATTCTTCAGCGGGAACATGGTCAAACATCGGCTTTCCCGCCAGGAGCCGGGGACAACGTCATCCACCAGGTACCAAGGAGGTAGGTGGGCCTGGGTTCTCAGGTGCACATCTCAAATGTGACACAACTTAAATCTGGGGTACATTACATCTGTTCTGGGATGAATGGAATCAAATTACCTCAGCTCTGTTTATACTGAGTGTTATTCAAAGGTTTCGAATGGAGTTCAATCCAAATTGTGATTTCCACATTTAGCATGTTCCTGGGAGAACTATTCAGTTTTCATTAACAGAACAGATGATTGTTTAGACTGCGCTTGGAAGCTTATGTGATAAAGGTGTAATTGTAAAGTTGGTTTACCAACCCCATCAATTTGTGTCTAATATTTTCCCAGGCCGAAAAAGGATGGGGGATGTAGTATAGACATTGTAAGATGGAATTGTCACTGCCAAGCAACTGGTCAAGAGGATGCTATATGGCGACTCTAGAGCTTAAAGATGCGCATTACTCAATGTCTGTTTATTTGCAGGATAAGGATTTGAAATTCACCTGGATGGATCAACTATGGCAACAAAATTGTTAAAACCTATAATAGGCATGCTGAGAGGCCAGGGTCGGGTGCTCATGGCTTAGCTCGATGATATTTTGATTACAGGGGTATCCAAGAGAACAGCTGAAGTAACCGGTGGTAGTTGTTAAATCCAATTTTCAAAGATTGGGCATTAATTCATCCAGAGAAATCCAAATTAACACCTGACTATTTGGGTCACAATTGATTCAATTAAGTGACTCTGCGCAGGGAAAAAGGGTAGAGCTAATTGACAGGTGTATCAAGCTAATGGAGGCATTAAGGATACATTGGGTCATTATAATAGACCTATGCATTTATCAGTAAAGACTATTTCTGATTTGCAATGGTGGATTCACCATGTGTCCAGGAGTTCTAGCAAGGTAATGCTTGACCAGCCTTCCATGATTTTGCAGATGATTTCAATGCACTCGGGTGGGGTGTCACGGATACGAGTTTCAGCTGTGGAGGCAGATGACCTGAGCAAGAGGCATCGCTTCTGTAGACATGGGCAATTGACTATTAAGAGGTTTTTATGGACAAGGCTTATTGCTCTAACAAATGTAATCTGCATGGTCAGTTTCAGATTGACAATACTACGCAAGTGGCATATATATTAATCACATCGGTGGAATCAAGTCGGCATTTTGTGACAGATTGGCTAATCAAATTTGGGCCTGGTACATTGAAAAGATATTTCAGCTATTTATCTACCAGGTAGATTCTACATAGTAGCAGACGCCAAGTCACGTAAGTTCCATGACAACACAGATTGGATGTTGAACCAGGAGGTGTTCAATAATATAGTACTTATATATGAATGCCAGATATCGATTCGTTTTGCATCAAGGTTCAACCATCAGCAGCCTAAATAGGTTTCATGGGAACCAGACCAGGTGGCAGTTGCAATTGATACTTTGACATTGGGGTGGTATGTTTTATATATTTTCCTACCATTTTTCCTAATAGGTCGGAGTCTGCAAGAAATCAAGCAGGATGCCGCTTTGGGGGTGCTTGTAATACCTAATTGGCAGAATCAAGCATGGTTCCCTTTGATGTTAGTTAGGGATCCAACCTCTTTTTGGTGGTTCCCAAGCGTAGGAATTTACTGGAGCATCCGCTAACACGGGAAAGTCATCCGTTATGTGATCGTATTGACTTGTTAATTTGCAGGTTTTAAGAAGGCCATACCTGGGGCAAGGACTGTCTGGGCGAACGGTCGACATGCTCACTGTAGCCTGGAGAAAGTACTCAAAAGGGGTATTTTACTTATGTATAAAAATGGGAGCAATATTGTGTACAAAATAATATTGACTATAATACTGCAGGTATTGTGGATATTTTAGAGTTCCTGTTGACACTCTACGATGATGAGGGGCTCAGTTATAGCACCATTAATACAGCTTTAAGTGCTTTGTCCTCGTATGGTTTTGATGGGGTCAGGAAAGATCCTATTGGGTTTCATCATATCATAGCTGGATTGATGAAAGGAATTTCAACTCTAAACCTCTTAAACCCAGGTATATGGCGATCTGGGATGTAAGTGTGGTCCTCAAGATGCTTTGACAGTAGGTTCCTGTCACGTCTCTGAATTTGCCAAACTAATCATGAAAGTGGTTATGCTCATGGCATTGGTTCAGCATAGCAAGTGCAGATTTTGCAAAAGCTTCTGCTAGACAGGATGGAAGTTGCTGAAGAGAATATTATGTTATATATTTGCGTCCTGCTCAAACAGAGCAGGCCAGGTGTCACAGGTTTGTTAAAATTGTGTTTCAGCATAACCTACTGATCCATGTTTATGTGTAATGGCACATTTATTTTCATTATATTGAAGCTACAAAGACCTTAAGAAATGTGGAAACAGCATTGTTTATCAGTTACATGAAGCCACACAGGAGAGTGTCAGTGCAGACTATCTCAAGGTGGTTTAAAGCAAATGTTGATTAAGGCAGGTATTAACACTGAAGTGTATATATCCTTTTCCACTAGTGCAGCAGCAACATCGTCGGCTAGGGCGATGGATGTTCACAGTGGCCATATTCTTACAGGTGCCGGGTGGTCAAATGAATTGTTTAAATTTTTTTTTACCATAGGCTGATTGCCGATCGGCGAGAGGCTGTTTGCAAATTCAGTATTAAGTCCTGTTTAGTTTCCCCTGGGATAGAGGGGTTAGTTTGTTTTGATTATTCAAATCAATTGTTACTGCATGATATTGAAATTTCATGTTTAACGCATTATTGATTGTTTCTCATCGAAAGCCAATCAATGCAGTGAGAAGCCGGAATTTGTATCTGCGGCATAAAATCACAGAGCTTTGAACTCTTCACGTAGTCACTCACATGACTCCAAAGTAAAATAGTAAGATTAAACGAGAACATACCAGTTTGAAGTTTGATCTTTATTTTATGAGGAGTTACGTTGGTGATTACGTGCCCGCCACGCCCAACCCTCTCTCATAAAAAGGTCATATGGTAGTTCTCATGTTGCTCATCTTATTATGTTACTTCAAATATTGTGTTATCTGTGATTTCATACCGCTGCTTTGAAGATTGACGCGCATGCGCCCTGACGGGACTTCTTCACGTAATCACCAATGTAACTCCTCATAAAATAAAGATCAAACTTCAAACTGGTAAGTTCTCGTTTAATCTTACTATTCTTTGTCATGACTGCAAGGTACGTAATTTCGTTCAAACTAAAAGTTTGAATGACAGTAAAGGATACTTTACTTTACATTCTCCCCGTGACCGTGTGGGTTTTCCTCTTATACACCTCTGTAAGATCACTCATCCTCCTGTCCTCCAAGGAAGAGAGTCCTAGGATGCCCAACCTCTCATTATAGCTCAGATCTTCAAGTCCTGGCAACATCCTCGTAAATCTTCTCTGCACTTCTCTGAATATAGACATTGGGAGGACATGTTGCAGTTGTATAAGACGTTGGTGAGACCGCATTTAGAGTATTCTGTTCAGTTCTGGGCACCATGTTATAGGAAAAATATTGTCAAGCTTGAAATGGTTCAGAGAAGATTTACGTGGATGTTGCCAGGACTAGAGGGTCTGAGCTATAGGGAGATGTTGAGCAGGCTGGGACTCTATTCCTTGGAGCGCAGGAGGATGAGGGGAGATCTTATTGAGGTGTATAAAATCATGAGAGGACCAGATTGGGTAGATGCACAGAGTCTCTTGCCCAGAGTAGGGGAACCGAGGACCAGAGGGGAAAAGATTTAATAGGAATCTGAAGGGTAACTTTTTCACACAAAGGGTGGTGGGTGTATGGAACAAGCCGCCAGAGGATGTAGTTGAGGCTGGGACTATCCCAATGTTTAAGAAACAGTTAGACAGGGATAGGACAGGTTTGGATGGATATGGACCATAGGCAGGCACGTGTGACCAGTGTAGCTGTGACATGTTGGCCGGTGTGGGCAACTTGGGCTGAAGGGCCTGTTTCCACACTGTCTCAGTCTATGACTCTATGCACTCTTTATTGCTGAACAACACCGTTCCTACAGCTGCCCAACCTCTCTCTCAATCTGCCTCCACCACCATCCCTGGCAGCACTTACCAGGCACCCACCACCCGCTGTGTAAAAATACAAAGATGCCCCGTGCATCGCCTTTAAATGTTGACCCTCTCACTTTAAGGCTATGCTCTCTGACAATTTTACCCTGGGATAAAGGTTCTGACTGTCTATGCCGCTCATAATTTTAGACACTTCTATCATTTGTCCACTTAGACTCTACCATTCCAAGGAAGAAAAAAATATTGTCCAATCCTTCCTTCAATCTAATGTCCTCCAAGCCATTAATCGGTAATTCTCCTCTGCACCCGCTCCAAAGCCTCCACATCCTTCCTGTAAAGGAGGGACCAGAACTGCTCGCAAGACTCCAAATGTGGTCTAACCAAAGTGTTCTAGATCTCCATCATAACCATATAACCATTGCAGCATGGAAACAGGCCATCCCGGCCCTTCAAGTCCGTGCCGAACATTTTTTTTAATTTTTTTTAAAAATAAATACTTCCCCTAGTCCCATCTACCTGCACTCAGACCATAACCCTCCATTCCTTTCCCGTCCATATACCCATCCAATCTATTTTTAAAGGATAAAATCGAACCAGCCTCCACCACTTCCACTGGAAGCTCATTCCACACAGCTACCACTCTCTGAGTAAAGAAGTTCCCCCTAATGTTACCCCTAAACTTCTGTCCCTTAATTCTCAAGTCATGTCCCCTTGTTTGAATCTTCCCTACTCTCAATGGAAAAAGCTTATCCACGTCAACTCTGTCTCACCCGCTCATAATTTTAAAGACCTCTATCAAGTGCCCTCTTAACCTTCTGCGCTCCAAAGAATAAAGACCTAACTTGTTCAATCTTTCTCTGTAACTTAGTTGCTGAAACCCAGGCAACATTCTAGTAAATCTCCTCTGTACTCTCTCTATTTTGTTGACATCCTTCCTATAATTAGGCGACCAAAATTGTACTCCATACTCCAGAATTGGCCTCACCAATGCCTTGTACAATTTTAACATTACATCCCAACTTCTATATTCAATGCTCTGATTTATAAAGGCCAGCACACCAAAAGCTTTCTTTACCACCCTATCTACATGAGATTCCACCTTCAGGGAACTATGCACAGTTATTCCTAGATCCCTCTGTTCAACTGCATTCCTCAATTCTCTACCATTTACCATGTACGTCCTATTTTGATTTGTCCTGCCGAGATGTAGTACCTCACATTTATCAGCATTAAACTCCGTCTGCCATCTTTCAGCCCACTCTTCCAAATGGCCTAAATCTCTCTGTAGACTTTGAAAATCTACTTCATTATCCACAACACCACCTATCTTAGTATCATCTACATACTTACTAATCCAATTTTCCACACCATCATCCAGATCATTGATGTACATGACAAACAACAGTGGACCCAACACAGACCCCTGAGGCACCCCACTAGTCACCAGCCTCCAACCTGACAAACAGCCATCCACCATTACTCTCTGGCATTTCCCATTCAGCCACTGTTGAATCCATCTTGCTACTCCACCATTAATACCCAACAATTGAATCTTCTTAACCAACCTTCCATGAGGAACCTTGTCAAAGGCCTTACTGAAGTCCATATAGACAACATCCACTGCTTTACCCTCATCAATTTCCCTAGTAACCTCTTCGAAAAATTCTAGAAGATTAGTCAAACATGACCTTCCAGGCACAAATCCATGTTGACTGTTCCTAATCAGACCCTGCTTATCCAGATGCTTATATATATTATCTTTAAGTATCCTTTCCATTAATTTGCCCACCACTGACGTCAAACTAACAGGTCTATAATTGCTAGGTTTACTCTTAGAACCCTTTTTAAACAACGGAACAACATGCGCAGTACGCCAATCCTCCGGCACTATTCCCGTTTCTAATGACATTTGAAATATTTCTGTCATAGCCCCTGCTATTTCTACACTAACTTCCCTCAATTTCCTCGGGAATATCCTGTCAGGACCTGGAGACTTATCCGTTTTCATCTTTTTCAAAAGTGTCCGCACCTCTTCTTTGAATCTCATAGTTTCCATTGCTACTCTGCTTGTTTCCCTTACCTCACATAATTCCATATCCTTCTCCTTGGTGAATACCGAAGAAAAGAAATTGTTCAGTATCTCCCCCATCTCTTTTGGCTCTGCAGATAGCTGTCCACTCTGACTCTCTAATGGACCAATTTTATTCCTTGTTATCCTTTACTATTAATATAGCTGTAGAAGAAACCCTTTGGATTTACTTTCACCTTACTTGCCAAAGCAACTTCATATCTTCTTTTAGCTTTTCTTTCTTAATATTCTTTTTACATTCTTTATACTCCTCATGACTTCCTGACGCTTATGCCCAATGCCCCAATAAATGTAGATGAGCATTCTGTGCCTTTGTTACCTATTTAAAGAAGTATAAGTAAACTGGACTGGTCCAGGAACGCTGAGGCCCTGTACAAGAAGGGACAGAGCCGGCTGTACTTTTTGAGAAGGCTCCGCTCCTTCAACATCTGCAGTAAGATGCTGCAGATGTTCTACCAATGCCAATGCCATCTTCTTCGCTGCCCTGTGCTGGGGCAGCAGGGCAAAGGCCACCGACGCCAAT
Organism: Malacoraja senta; assembly: GCA_038087875.1. Lineage (NCBI taxonomy): Eukaryota > Metazoa > Chordata > Chondrichthyes > Rajiformes > Rajidae > Malacoraja > Malacoraja senta. Next base: position 22,994 of record JAXLNO010005934.1, read on the forward strand.
AGGATCAACAAACCCATCGGGAAAGCTGGCTCCGTCCTGGGGGCGGAGTTGGATTCATGCGAGGTGGTCTTGGAGGAGAGGATGCTCCTCAAACTGCGGAGCATCTTGGACAACACAGCTCACCCCCTCCATGACACACTGGTCAACCTGAGGAGCACATTCAGCAACATACTAGTTCCACCAAGATGCAGCGCAGAATGCCACAGGAGATCCTTCTTGCTTGTGGCTATCGAACTGTACAACTCCTCCCCCTTCTGTTGTGAGGTAGACTGAGACTGACTCCCCTCCCCTTCCCCCCCACCCCCCAATCTTTGCACATCCCCAATCCTTTCCACTCTTCACTTTAATTTCATGTTTCATGTATTTTCTGTTTTTATGACTGTTGGCTGATAAATTTCCCTCCTGGGATAAGTAAATTTCTGTTGTGTCGTATCGTAGCTAGCTTGGTAAAGGAAGCATTCTGAAATATTTGTACCCTCCAAAGCAATCACAGGAGGGGAATGCTGGTGAGCCTCAGGGATTGACGTTGGTTGTCTAGGAGGGAGAAATAGGGGGGAGAAATAGATCAGCCATGATGGGCAAAATGGCCTCATTCTGCTCCTATCACTTATGATCTTATGAACCATTCCTCAGCCTATCTGCCCAACTGATAGTTTTAGGAAAACACTTGGAGTTATAGAGGTACAGTGACAAGGATTCAGCAAATTATTCCTGTCATGGAATTATAGTCATACAGCGTGGAAATAGGCCTTTTGTCCCAACTTGCCCACACCGACCCACCTGTCCCACCTGTTTGGCCTATATTCCTCTAATCCTATCCTATCTATGTACCTGTCTAAATGTTCCTTAAATGTTGTGATAGTCCCTGCCTCAACTACCTCCTCCAGCAGCTCATTCCATTCACCCACCAACCTTTGTGTAAAAAGTTGCCCCAACGGGTGCTGTCTGTACAGAGTTTGTACGTTCTCCCCATGACCTGCATGGGTTTATAACCGAGATCTTCGGTTTCCTCCCACACTCCAAAGACGTACAGTTATGTAGGTTAATTGGCTTGGTAAATGTAAAAATTGTCCCTCGTGGGTGTAGGATAATAATAATTCATTTTATTTACTGGCGCCTTTCTAAAACCCTAGGACACCTTACAAGGCATAGAATCACAAAAATACAAAACACATAATCGGAATAAATTAAATATAAAAACACCACAGTACACAAATCAAGGACAGAATTCAATTTCAAAAGCACAAAAGGAAAATAAGAAACACAATTTGAGGAGAGAGCAGCGGCGACCAATTCGTGCCAGCGTCCACTCTCCCCTCCGACCGCCATCTTGCACACAGACTAACAGGCACAGCACACAGAAATCATCCCCCCACAATGACCACCACTGTGGGGGAAGGCACAATGTCCAGTCCCCAACCCCAGTTCTCCCCAGAGTCAGGCCCAATGAGGCCTCCACAGTTGCCTCTACGGAGGCCCGATGTTCCCGGCCGTCGGGAGAGTCCTCGCAGCGGCTGGAACGGCCGGTTTCCCAGCGGAGTCGATGGCACCTGAAGCCGACAGGGCCGCGCCAATTTGGAGCCACGAGGCTCCCGATGTTGGAGTCGGCGCCGCCGCCTGCGGCTGGTCGCTCCGCAGTCCCGCAGCCCGGAGGTGTTGATCTCGGCGGTCAACGCATACCGGAGCTCCAGCGCGTCGATCCAGCGCGGCGACCCAGGCAAGGCATATCCCGCAACGCTCTCCGATAGCGCTCCAGCGCTGTGCCGCCACCGAAGCTGAAGGTGCTGGGCGGTCCCCATCAGGAAACGGCACTCCGTGCCCGCTGGTAGGCCACGAGGACGGGTCGACGAGGCAGCCTGGAGAAAAAGCTGCCTCACCGACCAGGTAGGGACCCAGAAATAGTTTCCCCCTTACCCCCCCACATTAAAAGTAAAAATCCCCCAAACAAACAAAGAAATAAAAAACGCTAAAATTAAAGAAAAAGTGAATTTGACGGACGGCTACTGTTTAGCAGCCGTTCCTCCAAGATGGCGGCTCCTCCTATGCGTAGTGTTAGTGTGCGGGGATCGCTGGTCGGCGTGGACTCGGTGGGCCGAAGGGATTGTTTCCGCGCTGTATCTCTAAACTAAATTAAACTAAACCAGCTAAAATGGGCAGCATTTTAAGATATTTTTTTTTTAAATTCATTACAAGCAATATGTATGAGTGGCAATTTGAAGTTTGATTAGAAAACTGAAAAAAGTTTATCACAAAACGAAAGCATTTCAACCGGAGTGTCACACAAGTACTTGTATGTGATCTAATTTAAATTACTGATAATGGCTTTGAATGGCTTTACATAATCCTTGAAGCAAGTTACATTGGGGTAGCCGTCATCATTTTCTTTTCTCAATTAGAAACAAAATTACATTCGAAACCATTAGTGGCCTTAAACCCAGAGCTTCCATTTAATTAAAGAGTCAAAGCCTTATCATTAAGCCCGTGAAACAGAATATCAGGAGAGTGATTAATTCATATGGAAAGTGAGATTTCTCTCAGGTCTCCGCTCCTGTTTAAGATGATGGGAATGCAGGGACTTAGTTCTTCAAGGGTGGCATGATGGCGCAGCGGTAGAGCTACTGCCTTACAGCGCCAGAGTTCCCAGGTTCAATCCTGACTATGGGTGTTGGCTTTACCGAGTTTGTACATTGTCCCCGTAACCTGCGTGGGAATTTTCTGAGATCTTCAGTTTCCACCCACACTCCAAAGACCTACAGGTTTGTAGGTTAATTGGCTTGGTATAAGTGTAAATTGTCCCGAGTGTGTGTAGGATGTGCAGGGACTTCTGGTCGTTGCAGACTCGGTGGGCTGAAGGGCCTGTTTCCGCACTGTATCTCTAAACTAAACCAAACCATGCCCTCTAGACTTGGATTTCTCCATCCTGGGAAAAAGATTCTGACTGTCTACCCTATCTATGCCTCCCATCATTTGATATACTTCTATCAGGACTCCTCCCAGACTCAATGTATGTGCGTCAGGAACATTTGGATGAGAGGTGGGGGATGAGAGGAAGGTGGAGAGGGGTGAGCTGGATTGATGAACACTTGAGAGAGAGAAGAGGTTAGTGAGAGTAAGTGGAGGAATGAGACTCATGGGATTGCTAATTAGAAACATAGAAACATGGAAAATAGGTGCAGGAGTAGGCCATTCGGCCCTTCCAGCCAGCACCACCATTTAATATGATCATGGCTGATCATCCAGACTATAACTCTATGGTGCTGTTTGTACGGAGTTTATACGTTCACCCTTGTATGTTCACACTGTGACCCATGTGGGTTTTCTCCAGGTGTTCTGGTTTCCTCCCACACTCCGAAAACATAGATACATAGATACATAGAAAATAGGTGCAGGAGTAGGCCATTCGGCCCTTCGAGCCTGCACCGCCATTCAATATGATCATGGCTGATCATCCAACTCAGTATCCCGTACCTGCCTTCTCTCCATAACCCCTGATCCCCTTAGCCACAAGGGCCACATCTAACTCCCTCTTAAATATAGCCAATGAACTGGCCTCAACTACCCTCTGTGGCAGAGAGTTCCAGAGATTCACCACTCTTTGTGTGAAAAAGGTTTTCCTCATCTCGGTCTTAAAGGATTTCCCCCTTATCCTTACGCTGTGACCCCTTGTCCTGGACTTCCCCAACATCAGGAACAATCTTCCTGCATCTAGCCTGTCCAACCCCATAAGAATTTTGTATGTTTCTATAAGATCCCATCTCAATCTCCTATAAGCCAAGTCTATCCAGTCTTTCTTCATATGAAAGTCCTGACATCCCAGGAATCAGTCTGGTGAACCTTCTCTGCACTCCCTCTATGGCTATAATGTCCTTCCTCAGATTTGGAGACCAAAACTGTACGCAATACTCCAGGTGTGTTCTCACCAAGACCCTGTACAACTGCAGTAGAACCTCCCTGCTCCTATACTCAAATCCTCTTGCTATGAAAGCCAACATACCATTTGCTTTCTTCACTGCCTGCTGCACCTGCATGCCTACTTTCAATGACTGGTGTACCATGACACCCAGGTCTCGCTGCATCTCCCCATTTCCTAATCGGCCACCATTTAGGTAATAGTCTGCCTTCCCGTTTTTGCCACCAAAGTGGATAACCTCACATTTATCCACATTATACTGCATCTGCCAAACAATTGCCCACTCACCCAGCCTATCCAAGTCACCTTGCAGTCTCCTAGCATCCTCCTCACAGCTAACACTGCCCCCCAGCTTAGTGTCATCCGCAAACTTGGAGATGTTGCTTTCAATTCCCTCATCCAGTTCATTAATATAAATTGTAAATAGCTGGGGTCCCAGCACTGAGCCTTGCGGTACCCCACTAGTCACTGCCTGCCATTGTGAAAAGGACCCGTTTACTCCTACTCTTTGCTTCCTGTTTGCCAGCCAGTTCTCTATCCACATCAATACTGAACCCCCAATACCGTGTGATTTAAGTTTGTATCCTAATCTCTTATGTGGTACCTTGTCGAAAGCCTTCTGAAAGTCCAGATACAACACATCCACTGGTTCTCCCCTATCCACTCTACTAGTTACATCCTCGAAAAATTCTATAAGATTCGTCAGACACGATTTACCTTTCGTAAATCCATGCTGACTTTGTCCAATGATTTCACCACTTTCCAAATGTGCTGCTATCCCATCTTTAATAACTGACTCTAGCAGTTTCCCCACTACCGATGTTAGACTAACTGGTCTGTAATTCCCCGTTTTCTCTCTCCCTCCCTTCTTAAAAAGTGGGGTTACGTTTGCTACCCTCCAATCCTCAGGAACTACTCCAGAATCTAAAGAGTTTTGAAAAATTATCACTAATGCATCCACTATTTCTGGAGCTACTTCCTTAAGTACTCTGGGATGCAGCCTATCTGGCCCTGGTGAATTATCGGTCTTTAATCCATTCAATTTACCCAACACCACTTCCCGACTAACCTGGATTTCACTCAGTTCCTCCATCTCCTTTGACCCGCGGCCCCCTGTTATTTCCGGCAGATTATTTATGTCTTCCTTAGTGAAGACGTAACCAAAGTAGTTATTCAATTGGTCCGCCATATCCTTGTTCCCCATGATCAATTCACCTGTTTGACAGCAAGGGACCTACATTTGTTTTAACTAATCTCTTTCTCTTCACATATCTATAAAAACTTTTGCAGTCAGTTTTTATGTTCCCTGCCAGTTTCCTTTCATAATCTATTTTCCCTTTCCTAATTAAGCCCTTTGTCCTCCTCTGCTTGTCTCTGAATTTCTCGCAGTCCTCTGGTATGCTGCTTTTTCTGGCTAATTTGTACGCATCATCTTTTGCTTTGATACTATCCCTGATTTCCCTTGTTATCCACGGATGCACTACCTTCCCTGATTTATTCTTTTGCCAAACTGGGATGAACAATGTTTGTAGTTCATCAATGCAGTCTTTAAATGCCTTCCATTGCATATGCACCGTCAACCCTTTTAGAACTAATTGCCAGTCAATCTTGGCCAATTCACGTCTCATACCCTCAAAGTTACCTTTCTTTAAGTTCAGAACCGTTGTTTCTGAATTAACAATGTCACTCTCCATCCTAATGGAGAACTCAACCATATTATGGTCACTCTTGCCCAAGGGGGCACGGACAACAAGACTGCTAACTAACCCTTCCTCATTACTCAATACCCAGTTTAGAATAGCCTGCTCTCTCGTTGGTTCCTCTAATTTTCTTTTCTCAATTAGAAACAAAATTACATTCGAAACCATTAGTGGCCTTAAACCCAGAGCTTCCATTTAATTAAAGAGTCAAAGCCTTATCATTAAGCCCGTGAAACAGAATATCAGGAAAGTGATTAATTCATATGGAAAGTGAGATTTCTCTCAGGTCTCCGCTCCTGTTTAAGATGATGGGAATGCAGGGACTTAGTTCTTCAAGGGTGGCATGATGGCGCAGCGGTAGAGCTACTGCCTTACAGCGCCAGAGTTCCCAGGTTCAATCCTGACTATGGGTGTTGGCTTTACCGAGTTTGTACATTGTCCCCGTGACCTGCGTGGGATTTTTCCGAGATCTTCAGTTTCCACCCACACTCCAAAGACCTACAAGTTTGTAGGTTAATTGCCTTGGTATAAGTGTAAATTGTCCCGAGTGTGTGTAGGATGTGCAGGGATTTCTGGTCGTTGCAGACTCGGTGGGCTGAAGGGCCTGTTTCCACGCTGTATCTCTAAACTAAACCAAACCATGCCCTCTAGACTTGGATTTCTCCATCCTGGGAAAAAGATTCTGACTGTCTACCCTATCTATGCCTCCCATCATTTGATATACTTCTATCAGGACTCCTCCCAGACTCAATGTATGTGCGGCAGGAACATTTGGATGAGAGGTGGGGGATGAGAGGAAGGTGGAGAGGGATTGATGAACACTTGAGAGAGAGAAGAGGTTAGTGAGAATAAGTGGAGGAATGAGACTCATGGGATTGCTAATTAGAAACATAGAAACATGGAAAATAGGTGCAGGAGTAGGCCATTCGGCCCTTCCAGCCAGCACCACCATTTAATATGATCATGGCTGATCATCCAGACTATAACTCTATGGTGCTGTTTGTACGGAGTTTATACGTTCACCCTTGTATGTTCACACTGTGACCCATGTGGGTTTTCTCCAGGTGTTCCGGTTTCCTCCCACACTCCGAAAACATAGATACATAGATACATAGAAAATAGGTGCCGGAGTAGGCCATTCGGCCCTTCGAGCCTGCACCGCCATTCAATATGATCATGGCTGATCATCCAACTCAGTATCCCGTACCTGCCTTCTCTCCATAACCCCTGATCCCCTTAGCCACAAGGGCCACATCTAACTCCCTCTTAAATATAGCCAATGAACTGGCCTCAACTACCCTCTGTGGCAGAGAGTTCCAGAGATTCACCACTCTTTGTGTGAAAAAGGTTTTCCTCATCTCGGTCTTAAAGGATTTCCCCCTTATCCTTACGCTGTGACCCCTTGTCCTGGACTTCCCCAACATCAGGAACAATCTTCCTGCATCTAGCCTGTCCAACCCCATAAGAATGTTGTATGTTTCTATAAGATCCCCTCTCAATCTCCTAAATTCTAGCGAGTATAAGCCAAGTCTATCCAGTCTTTCTTCATATGAAAGTCCTGACATCCCAGGAATCAGTCTGGTGAACCTTCTCTGCACTCCCTCTATGGCTATAATGTCCTTCCTCAGATTTGGAGACCAAAACTGTACGCAATACTCCAGGTGTGTTCTCACCAAGACCCTGTACAACTGCAGTAGAACCTCCCTGCTCCTATACTCAAATCCTCTTGCTATGAAAGCCAACATACCATTTGCTTTCTTCACTGCCTGCTGCACCTGCATGCCTACTTTCAATAACTGGTGTACCATGACACCCAGGTCTCGCTGCATCTCCCCATTTCCTAATCGGCCACCATTTAGGTAGTAGTCTGCCTTCCTGTTTTTGCCACCAAAGTGGATAACCTCACATTTATCCACATTAATACTGCATCTGCCAAACAATTGCCCACTCACCCAGCCTATCCAAGTCACCTTGCAGTCTCCTAGCATCCTCCTCACAGCTAACACTGCCCCCCAGCTTAGTGTCATCCGCAAACTTGGAGATGTTGCTTTCAATTCCCTCATCCAGTTCATTAATATAAATTGTAAATAGCTGGGGTCCCAGCACTGAGCCTTGCGGTACCCCACTAGTCACTGCCTGCCATTGTGAAAAGGACCCGTTTACTCCTACTCTTTGCTTCCTGTTTGCCAGCCAGTTCTCTATCCACATCAATACTGAACCCCCAATACCGTGTGATTTAAGTTTGTATCCTAATCTCTTATGTGGTACCTTGTCGAAAGCCTTCTGAAAGTCCAGATACAACACATCCACTGGTTCTCCCCTATCCACTCTACTAGTTACATCCTCGAAAAATTCTATAAGATTCGTCAGACACGATTTACCTTTCGTAAATCCATGCTGACTTTGTCCAATGATTTCACCACTTTCCAAATGTGCTGCTATCCCATCTTTAATAACTGACTCTAGCAGTTTCCCCACTACCGATGTTAGACTAACTGGTCTGTAATTCCCCGTTTTCTCTCTCCCTCCCTTCTTAAAAAGTGGGGTTACGTTTGCTACCCTCCAATCCTCAGGAACTACTCCAGAATCTAAAGAGTTTTGAAAAATTATCACTAATGCATCCACTATTTCTGGAGCTACTTCCTTAAGTACTCTGGGATGCAGCCTATCTGGCCCTGGTGAATTATCGGTCTTTAATCCATTCAATTTACCCAACACCACTTCCCGACTAACCTGGATTTCACTCAGTTCCTCCATCTCCTTTGACCCGCGGCCCCCTGTTATTTCCGGCAGATTATTTATGTCTTCCTTAGTGAAGACGTAACCAAAGTAGTTATTCAATTGGTCCGCCATATCCTTGTTCCCCATGATCAATTCACCTGTTTGACAGCAAGGGACCTACATTTGTTTTAACTAATCTCTTTCTCTTCACATATCTATAAAAACTTTTGCAGTCAGTTTTTATGTTCCCTGCCAGTTTCCTTTCATAATCTATTTTCCCTTTCCTAATTAAGCCCTTTGTCCTCCTCTGCTTGTCTCTGAATTTCTCGCAGTCCTCTGGTATGCTGCTTTTTCTGGCTAATTTGTACGCATCATCTTTTGCTTTGATACTATCCCTGATTTCCCTTGTTATCCACGGATGCACTACCTTCCCTGATTTATTCTTTTGCCAAACTGGGATGAACAATGTTTGTAGTTCATCAATGCAGTCTTTAAATGCCTTCCATTGCATATGCACCGTCAACCCTTTTAGAACTAATTGCCAGTCAATCTTGGCCAATTCACGTCTCATACCCTCAAAGTTACCTTTCTTTAAGTTCAGAACCGTTGTTTCTGAATTAACAATGTCACTCTCCATCCTAATGGAGAACTCAACCATATTATGGTCACTCTTGCCCAAGGGGGCACGGACAACAAGACTGCTAACTAACCCTTCCTCATTACTCAATACCCAGTTTAGAATAGCCTGCTCTCTCGTTGGTTCCTCTAATTTTCTTTTCTCAATTAGAAACAAAATTACATTCGAAACCATTAGTGGCCTTAAACCCAGAGCTTCCATTTAATTAAAGAGTCAAAGCCTTATCATTAAGCCCGTGAAACAGAATATCAGGAAAGTGATTAATTCATATGGAAAGTGAGATTTCTCTCAGGTCTCCGCTCCTGTTTAAGATGATGGGAATGCAGGGACTTAGTTCTTCAAGGGTGGCATGATGGCGCAGCGGTAGAGCTACTGCCTTACAGCGCCAGAGTTCCCAGGTTCAATCCTGACTATGGGTGTTGGCTTTACCGAGTTTGTACATTGTCCCCGTGACCTGCGTGGGATTTTTCCGAGATCTTCAGTTTCCACCCACACTCCAAAGACCTACAAGTTTGTAGGTTAATTGCCTTGGTATAAGTGTAAATTGTCCCGAGTGTGTGTAGGATGTGCAGGGATTTCTGGTCGTTGCAGACTCGGTGGGCTGAAGGGCCTGTTTCCACGCTGTATCTCTAAACTAAACCAAACCATGCCCTCTAGACTTGGATTTCTCCATCCTGGGAAAAAGATTCTGACTGTCTACCCTATCTATGCCTCCCATCATTTGATATACTTCTATCAGGACTCCTCCCAGACTCAATGTATGTGCGGCAGGAACATTTGGATGAGAGGTGGGGGATGAGAGGAAGGTGGAGAGGGATTGATGAACACTTGAGAGAGAGAAGAGGTTAGTGAGAATAAGTGGAGGAATGAGACTCATGGGATTGCTAATTAGAAACATAGAAACATGGAAAATAGGTGCAGGAGTAGGCCATTCGGCCCTTCCAGCCAGCACCACCATTTAATATGATCATGGCTGATCATCCAGACTATAACTCTATGGTGCTGTTTGTACGGAGTTTATACGTTCACCCTTGTATGTTCACACTGTGACCCATGTGGGTTTTCTCCAGGTGTTCCGGTTTCCTCCCACACTCCGAAAACATAGATACATAGATACATAGAAAATAGGTGCCGGAGTAGGCCATTCGGCCCTTCGAGCCTGCACCGCCATTCAATATGATCATGGCTGATCATCCAACTCAGTATCCCGTACCTGCCTTCTCTCCATAACCCCTGATCCCCTTAGCCACAAGGGCCACATCTAACTCCCTCTTAAATATAGCCAATGAACTGGCCTCAACTACCCTCTGTGGCAGAGAGTTCCAGAGATTCACCACTCTTTGTGTGAAAAAGGTTTTCCTCATCTCGGTCTTAAAGGATTTCCCCCTTATCCTTACGCTGTGACCCCTTGTCCTGGACTTCCCCAACATCAGGAACAATCTTCCTGCATCTAGCCTGTCCAACCCCATAAGAATGTTGTATGTTTCTATAAGATCCCCTCTCAATCTCCTAAATTCTAGCGAGTATAAGCCAAGTCTATCCAGTCTTTCTTCATATGAAAGTCCTGACATCCCAGGAATCAGTCTGGTGAACCTTCTCTGCACTCCCTCTATGGCTATAATGTCCTTCCTCAGATTTGGAGACCAAAACTGTACGCAATACTCCAGGTGTGTTCTCACCAAGACCCTGTACAACTGCAGTAGAACCTCCCTGCTCCTATACTCAAATCCTCTTGCTATGAAAGCCAACATACCATTTGCTTTCTTCACTGCCTGCTGCACCTGCATGCCTACTTTCAATAACTGGTGTACCATGACACCCAGGTCTCGCTGCATCTCCCCATTTCCTAATCGGCCACCATTTAGGTAGTAGTCTGCCTTCCTGTTTTTGCCACCAAAGTGGATAACCTCACATTTATCCACATTAATACTGCATCTGCCAAACAATTGCCCACTCACCCAGCCTATCCAAGTCACCTTGCAGTCTCCTAGCATCCTCCTCACAGCTAACACTGCCCCCCAGCTTAGTGTCATCCGCAAACTTGGAGATGTTGCTTTCAATTCCCTCATCCAGTTCATTAATATAAATTGTAAATAGCTGGGGTCCCAGCACTGAGCCTTGCGGTACCCCACTAGTCACTGCCTGCCATTGTGAAAAGGACCCGTTTACTCCTACTCTTTGCTTCCTGTTTGCCAGCCAGTTCTCTATCCACATCAATACTGAACCCCCAATACCGTGTGATTTAAGTTTGTATCCTAATCTCTTATGTGGTACCTTGTCGAAAGCCTTCTGAAAGTCCAGATACAACACATCCACTGGTTCTCCCCTATCCACTCTACTAGTTACATCCTCGAAAAATTCTATAAGATTCGTCAGACACGATTTACCTTTCGTAAATCCATGCTGACTTTGTCCAATGATTTCACCACTTTCCAAATGTGCTGCTATCCCATCTTTAATAACTGACTCTAGCAGTTTCCCCACTACCGATGTTAGACTAACTGGTCTGTAATTCCCCGTTTTCTCTCTCCCTCCCTTCTTAAAAAGTGGGGTTACGTTTGCTACCCTCCAATCCTCAGGAACTACTCCAGAATCTAAAGAGTTTTGAAAAATTATCACTAATGCATCCACTATTTCTGGAGCTACTTCCTTAAGTACTCTGGGATGCAGCCTATCTGGCCCTGGTGAATTATCGGTCTTTAATCCATTCAATTTACCCAACACCACTTCCCGACTAACCTGGATTTCACTCAGTTCCTCCATCTCCTTTGACCCGCGGCCCCCTGCTATTTCCGGCAGATTATTTATGTCTTCCTTAGTGAAGATGTAACCAAAGTAGTTATTCAATTGGTCCGCCATATCCTTGTTCCCCATGATCAATTCACCTGTTTGACAGCAAGGGACCTACATTTGTTTTAACTAATCTCTTTCTCTTCACATATCTATAAAAACTTTTGCAGTCAGTTTTTATGTTCCCTGCCAGTTTCCTTTCATAATCTATTTTCCCTTTCCTAATTAAGCCCTTTGTCCTCCTCTGCTTGTCTCTGAATTTCTCGCAGTCCTCTGGTATGCTGCTTTTTCTGGCTAATTTGTACGCATCATCTTTTGCTTTGATACTATCCCTGATTTCCCTTGTTATCCACGGATGCACTACCTTCCCTGATTTATTCTTTTGCCAAACTGGGATGAACAATGTTTGTAGTTCATCAATGCAGTCTTTAAATGCCTTCCATTGCATATGCACCGTCAACCCTTTTAGAACTAATTGCCAGTCAATCTTGGCCAATTCACGTCTCATACCCTCAAAGTTACCTTTCTTTAAGTTCAGAACCGTTGTTTCTGAATTAACAATGTCACTCTCCATCCTAATGGAGAACTCAACCATATTATGGTCACTCTTGCCCAAGGGGGCACGGACAACAAGACTGCTAACTAACCCTTCCTCATTACTCAATACCCAGTTTAGAATAGCCTGCTCTCTCGTTGGTTCCTCTAATTTTCTTTTCTCAATTAGAAACAAAATTACATTCGAAACCATTAGTGGCCTTAAACCCAGAGCTTCCATTTAATTAAAGAGTCAAAGCCTTATCATTAAGCCCGTGAAACAGAATATCAGGAAAGTGATTAATTCATATGGAAAGTGAGATTTCTCTCAGGTCTCCGCTCCTGTTTAAGATGATGGGAATGCAGGGACTTAGTTCTTCAAGGGTGGCATGATGGCGCAGCGGTAGAGCTACTGCCTTACAGCGCCAGAGTTCCCAGGTTCAACCCTGACTATGGGTGTTGGCTTTACCGAGTTTGTACATTGTCCCCGTGACCTGCGTGGGATTTTTCCGAGATCTTCAGTTTCCACCCACACTCCAAAGACCTACAAGTTTGTAGGTTAATTGCCTTGGTATAAGTGTAAATTGTCCCGAGTGTGTGTAGGATGTGCAGGGATTTCTGGTCGTTGCAGACTCGGTGGGCTGAAGGGCCTGTTTCCACGCTGTATCTCTAAACTAAACCAAACCATGCCCTCTAGACTTGGATTTCTCCATCCTGGGAAAAAGATTCTGACTGTCTACCCTATCTATGCCTCCCATCATTTGATATACTTCTATCAGGACTCCTCCCAGACTCAATGTATGTGCGGCAGGAACATTTGGATGAGAGGTGGGGGATGAGAGGAAGGTGGAGAGGGATTGATGAACACTTGAGAGAGAGAAGAGGTTAGTGAGAATAAGTGGAGGAATGAGACTCATGGGATTGCTAATTAGAAACATAGAAACATGGAAAATAGGTGCAGGAGTAGGCCATTCGGCCCTTCCAGCCAGCACCACCATTTAATATGATCATGGCTGATCATCCAGACTATAACTCTATGGTGCTGTTTGTACGGAGTTTATACGTTCACCCTTGTATGTTCACACTGTGACCCATGTGGGTTTTCTCCAGGTGTTCCGGTTTCCTCCCACACTCCGAAAACATAGATACATAGATACATAGAAAATAGGTGCAGGAGTAGGCCATTCGGCCCTTCGAGCCTGCACCGCCATTCAATATGATCATGGCTGATCATCCAACTCAGTATCCCGTACCTGCCTTCTCTCCATAACCCCTGATCCCCTTAGCCACAAGGGCCACATCTAACTCCCTCTTAAATATAGCCAATGAACTGGCCTCAACTACCCTCTGTGGCAGAGAGTTCCAGAGATTCACCACTCTTTGTGTGAAAAAGGTTTTCCTCATCTCGGTCTTAAAGGATTTCCCCCTTATCCTTATGCTGTGACCCCTTGTCCTGGACTTCCCCAACATCAGGAACAATCTTCCTGCATCTAGCCTGTCCAACCCCATAAGAATGTTGTATGTTTCTATAAGATCCCCTCTCAATCTCCTAAATTCTAGCGAGTATAAGCCAAGTCTATCCAGTCTTTCTTCATATGAAAGTCCTGACATCCCAGGAATCAGTCTGGTGAACCTTCTCTGCACTCCCTCTATGGCTATAATGTCCTTCCTCAGATTTGGAGACCAAAACTGTACGCAATACTCCAGGTGTGTTCTCACCAAGACCCTGTACAACTGCAGTAGAACCTCCCTGCTCCTATACTCAAATCCTCTTGCTATGAAAGCCAACATACCATTTGCTTTCTTCACTGCCTGCTGCACCTGCATGCCTACTTTCAATGACTGGTGTACCATGACACCCAGGTCTCGCTGCATCTCCCCATTTCCTAATCGGCCACCATTTAGGTAATAGTCTGCCTTCCCGTTTTTGCCACCAAAGTGGATAACCTCACATTTATCCACATTATACTGCATCTGCCAAACAATTGCCCACTCACCCAGCCTATCCAAGTCACCTTGCAGTCTCCTAGCATCCTCCTCACAGCTAACACTGCCCCCCAGCTTAGTGTCATCCGCAAACTTGGAGATGTTGCTTTCAATTCCCTCATCCAGTTCATTAATATAAATTGTAAATAGCTGGGGTCCCAGCACTGAGCCTTGCGGTACCCCACTAGTCACTGCCTGCCATTGTGAAAAGGACCCGTTTACTCCTACTCTTTGCTTCCTGTTTGCCAGCCAGTTCTCTATCCACATCAATACTGAACCCCCAATACCGTGTGATTTAAGTTTGTATCCTAATCTCTTATGTGGTACCTTGTCGAAAGCCTTCTGAAAGTCCAGATACAACACATCCACTGGTTCTCCCCTATCCACTCTACTAGTTACATCCTCGAAAAATTCTATAAGATTCGTCAGACACGATTTACCTTTCGTAAATCCATGCTGACTTTGTCCAATGATTTCACCACTTTCCAAATGTGCTGCTATCCCATCTTTAATAACTGACTCTAGCAGTTTCCCCACTACCGATGTTAGACTAACTGGTCTGTAATTCCCCGTTTTCTCTCTCCCTCCCTTCTTAAAAAGTGGGGTTACGTTTGCTACCCTCCAATCCTCAGGAACTACTCCAGAATCTAAAGAGTTTTGAAAAATTATCACTAATGCATCCACTATTTCTGGAGCTACTTCCTTAAGTACTCTGGGATGCAGCCTATCTGGCCCTGGTGAATTATCCATTCAATTTACCCAACACCACTTCCCGACTAACCTGGATTTCACTCAGTTCCTCCATCTCCTTTGACCCGCGGCCCCCTGCTATTTCCGGCAGATTATTTATGTCTTACTTAGTGAAGACGTAACCAAAGTAGTTATTCAATTGGTCCGCCATATCCTTGTTCCCCATGATCAATTCACCTGTTTCTGACAGCAAGGGACCTACATTTGTTTTAACTAATCTCTTTCTCTTCACATATCTATAAAAACTTTTGCAGTCAGTTTTTATGTTCCCTGCCAGTTTCCTTTCATAATCTATTTTCCCTTTCCTAATTAAGCCCTTTGTCCTCCTCTGCTTGTCTCTGAATTTCTCGCAGTCCTCTGGTATGCTGCTTTTTCTGGCTAATTTGTACGCATCATCTTTTGCTTTGATACTATCCCTGATTTCCCTTGTTATCCACGGATGCACTACCTTCCCTGATTTATTCTTTTGCCAAACTGGGATGAACAATGTTTGTAGTTCATCAATGCAGTCTTTAAATGCCTTCCATTGCATATGCACCGTCAACCCTTTTAGAACTAATTGCCAGTCAATCTTGGCCAATTCACGTCTCATACCCTCAAAGTTACCTTTCTTTAAGTTCAGAACCGTTGTTTCTGAATTAACAATGTCACTCTCCATCCTAATGGAGAACTCAACCATATTGTGGTCACTCTTGCCCAAGGGTGCACGGACAACAAGACTGCTAACTAACCCTTCCTCATTACTCAATACCCAGTCTAGAATAGCCTGCTCTCTCGTTGGTTCCTCTAATTTTCTTTTCTCAATTAGAAACAAAATTACATTCGAAACCATTAGTGGCCTTAAACCCAGAGCTTCCATTTAATTAAAGAGTCAAAGCCTTATCATTAAGCCCGTGAAACAGAATATCAGGAAAGTGATTAATTCATATGGAAAGTGAGATTTCTCTCAGGTCTCCGCTCCTGTTTAAGATGATGGGAATGCAGGGACTTAGTTCTTCAAGGGTGGCATGATGGCGCAGCGGTAGAGCAACTGCCTTACAGCGCCAGAGTTCCCAGGTTCAACCCTGACTATGGGTGTTGGCTTTACCGAGTTTGTACATTGTCCCCGTGACCTGCGTGGGATTTTTCCGAGATCTTCAGTTTCCACCCACACTCCAAAGACCTACAAGTTTGCAGGTTAATTGCCTTGGTATAAGTGTAAATTGTCCCGAGTGTGTGTAGGATGTGCAGGGATTTCTGGTCGTTGCAGACTCGGTGGGCTGAAGGGCCTGTTTCCGCGCTGTATCTCTAAACTAAACCAAACCATGCCCTCTAGACTTGGATTTCTCCATCCTGGGAAAAAGATTCTGACTGTCTACCCTATCTATGCCTCCCATCATTTGATATACTTCTATCAGGACTCCTCCCAGACTCAATTTATGTGCGGCAGGAACATTTGGATGAGAGGTGGGGGATGAGAGGAAAGTGGAGAGGTGTGATCTGGATTGATGAACACTTGAGAGACATAATAAATAGGTGCAGGAGTAGACTATTCGGCCCTTGGTGAGCAGCATCACCATTCAACATGATCATGGCTGATCATATAGAATCAGTACCCCATTCCTGCTTTCTCCCCATATCCCTTGATTCCGTTAGCCCTAAGAGCTATATCCAACTCTCTCTTGAATACATCCAGTGAATTGGCCTCCACTGCCCTCTGTGGCAGAGAATTCCACTCTGGGTAAAAACGTTTTTCCTTATCTCAGTCCTATCACAATGAATGGCGGTGCTGGCTCGAAGGGCCGAATGGCCTCCTCCTGCAGCTATTTTCTATGTTTCTATGTTTCTATCAATGTTTCTAAAGGGCCTACCGCTTATTCTTAAACGGTGACCCCCTGCTTCTGGACTCCCCCAGCATCGGAAACAAAAAATTCCTGCATCTCGCCTGTCCAATCGCATAAGAATTTTCCATGTTTCTATAAGATACCCTCTAATACCCATCCTTCTAAATTCCAGTGAATATAAACCCAGTCGATCCATTAGACTGATTAGCCTCCTAGTATGCCAAGAAAAGCTTGCAACATCTTCGGAGAGGTTGAACAGTGAAGATACCGAGATATGCTGACAGAAAATACAATTGAGAAGGTGTAAATTTGGATAAAGAAAGACAAAGTGCTGGAGCACCTCGGTAGGTCAAGCAGCATCTCTGGAGAACATGGAAAGGCAACGTTTTAGGTCAGCACCCATCTTCAGCTGTAATTTAGACGCCGTGTCTGAATCAGAATACCAAGTGCCAGACATCACCCTTTCCAGTTGTCGGAATATTCATGGACGTAATTTACGCTGCCTTGGCAAGGCCAGCAGCATAATCAAGGACGAGTCACACCCTGGCCACTCCCTCTACTCGGGCAAAAGGTACAGCAGTGTGAAAGCGCACACCTCCAAATACAGTGACAGTTTCTTCCCAGCTGTTATCAGGCATCTGAATCATCCTACCGCAACCAGAGAGCAATGCTGAACTACTATCTACCTCATTGGTGACCCTTGGACTATCCTCGATCGGACTTTGCTGGCTTCACTTTAAACAAAACATTTTTCCCCATATCATGCATCTATACACTGTAAATGGACCAATTGTAATCATGTATTCCTTCCGCTGACTGATTAGCATGCAACAAAAGCTTTTCACTGTACCTTGGTACAAGTGACAATAAACTAGACTAAACTAACCATGCACTGAGTCACAGCAAGCTGTGTAATAAAATGGAGAGAGGACACTGGAACAAATAAAGCCTCCAAATCACTTTGTTTCCAGGTAAGCAACTTGTCTAAAAGTTTCGTTTTAATTTTAGTTTATTGTCACGTGTACCGAGGTACAGTGAAAAGCTTTTGTTGCATGCTAACCAGTCAGTATAAAGAGAATACATGATTACAATCAAGCCATCCACATTGTACAGATACATGATAAAAGGAAACATGTTTACTGCAAGATAAAGATCAGTAAAGTCTGATTGAAGATTGTCCGAGGGTCTCCCAGTGAGGGAGATGGTAGCTCATGACCGCGCTCTAATTGGTGATAAGATTGTTCAGTTGTCTGATAACAGCTGGGAAGAAACTGTCCCTGAATCTGGAAGTGTGCATTTTCACACTTCTGTACCTCTTGCCTGGTGGGAGAGGGGAGAAGAGGGAGTGGCCAGGGTGCAACTCGTCCTTGATTATGCTGCTGGCCTTGCCGAGGGATTGAATGGAAGGAAGAATTCCCACTTTGTAGTTCACAGGCTGTGGCTGCACTTGAAAATCTCAGCAGATCGCAGATGTCGATGGTGGATTTCTTTGGAGAAGAGGAAATACAGTCAGACCATCACAAAGCGTGGATACAGGCCCCTCAGTCCAACTGGTTCATGGGCCTCTGTACAACATCAAAAAGGTTGCGGAGAATGTGCATGAAGATTCATTGCAGTCTGGGCAAATGCATGCATGCAGCTCACATGCATGCATGCATTTACCCAGGCAGCTAATCTGCTTACTCAAGCCTATCTCAAGAAGGTTGTCAATGCCAACAAGATGAACGAGCTTGTTATGGACTTCAGGAAGCGTGGTGGAATACATGCCGCAATCAGCATCAATGGTGCCAAAGTGGAAATAGTTGAGGGCTTCAAGTTCCTTGGTGGATATATTACTAAAATATTAATACTTAAATATTACATAAATATTAGGGATGTAATACTGAGGCTTTATCAGGCACTGGTCAGTCCGCATTTGGAGTATTGTGAACAATTTTGGGCATCATATCAGAGAAAGGATGAGCTGGCTCTGGAGAGGGTCCAGAGGAGATTTACGAGAATGATCCCAGGAATGAGTAGGTTAACATGTGAGGGGCGTTTGACGGTACTAGGCCTGTGCTCACTGGAGTTTAGAAGAATGAAGATGGACCTCATTGAAACATACCAAATAGTGAAAGGCTTGGATAGAGTGGATGTGGAAAGGATGTTTCCACTAGTGGGACAGTCCAGGACTAGTCATAGCCTCAGAATTAAGGGACATTCCTATAGGAAGGAGATGAGGAGACATTTCTTTAGTCAGAGGGTGGTGAATATGTGGAATTCATTGCCACAGATTGCTGTGGAGGCCGCCCTGTGTATATATTTAAGGCAGAGATTGACAGATTCTTGATTAGTACGGGTGTCAGCGGTTATGGGGAGAAGGCAGGGAGAGATAAATCAGCCATGATTGAATGGCAGAGTAGACTTGATGGGCTGAATGGCCTAATTCTGCTCCTAACACTCATGAACCATGAACTTATGAACATCTCCAGGCACCTTGAGTTTTACATGTAGATAGACACAAAGCGTTGGAGTAACTCAGCGCGCCAGGCAGCATCTCTGGAGAAAAGGAACAGGGGGACGTTTCGGGTCGGAACCCATTTTCAGACAGAGTCTGACTGAGTCTATAGAAATGTACCGACCCGAAACGTCACCCATTCCTTCTCTCCGGAGATGCTGCCTGGCGGGTTGAGTTGATCCAGCGCTTTGTTTCGATCTTCAGTACAAACCAGCATCTACAGTTCCTTTCTACACATTGAGAATTGCATGTGTTTGATTTATGCATCTTTGAAATATTGCTCTTATTCCTGTGGTACCAAAGCTTGATTTATGCGCTTGTAAATTTTGAATAATGTGCTCATATTTACTGCTGACAGCACAGTCGTGTATATGTTTAGTTTATTTCAGTTTAGAGATACGGAGCGGAAACAGGCCCTTCAGCCCACTGAGTCCGCTTCGACCAATGATCACCCCATACACCAGCACTATCCTACACACTGGCGACATTTTACAATTTTACCGAAGTCAATTAACCTACAAACCTGCACGTCTTTGGAGTGTGGGAGGAAACTGGAGCTCCCAGAGAAAGCCCACATGGTCACGAGGAGAACGTACAAACTCCGTGCATACAGCGCCTGTAATCAGCATCAAACCCGGGTCTCTGGCGCTGTAAGGCAGCAGCTCTACCGCTGCGCCACCGTGCCGCCCCTTTTTAAAAATTATGCGCTGCTTCTCAAGCACGTAACTCCAGCAAAAAACACAAGGTGCCTATACACTACATAAGTACAAACAGGTAAAACTCAAATACACCAGGTCAAATGAAGGAAAAGACACAGAGCGAGGAATGTTTAGTTTAGTTTAGAGGTACAGCAGGGAAACAGGCCCTTCGGCCCACCAGGTCCGTGTCGACCAGCGATCCCCGCACATTAACACTATTCTACACACAGTAGGGACGATTTTTACATTTACCAAGCCAATTAACCTACAAACCTGTACGTCTTTGGAGTGTGGGAGGAAACCGAAGATTTCGAAGAAAACCCACACAGATCACGGGGAGAACGTACAAACTCCGTACAGACAGCACCCGTAGTCGGGATCGAACCCGGGTCTCCGGCACTGCATTCGCTGTAAGACAGCAACTCTACCGCTGCACCACCGTGACTGCCCATTCTATTGACAAAGTCTAACGTCCGCAATGGGGTCGAGGTGAATGGGACAGTACCCTCGCTTTTGGAAGGACTGTTCAGAAGCCTGATAACAGACGATTAGTAATTGTTCCTGAGTCTGATGGTGCGTGCTTTCTAGCTTCTGTACCTTTTGACCAACAGGAGCAAGGTGAAGAGGGATTGACTTGGGTGGGGTGTCTTTGATTGTGATGGCTACTTTTCCAAGGCAGCTGAAGTGTAGATGGAGTCGATGGTGGAGAATCCGGTCTGTGTGATGAACCGTGCTACATCCACAATGCTGCTTGTTCTTGCAGCCGTGGGCAAAGCTGTTCCCAAATCAAGCTGTGATCCAACCCGACATTATGCCTTCTATGGTGCATCTGTAAAGTTTGTAAGACCTATGCCAAATTTCTTCAGTCTCCTGAGGAAGTGGAGGTGTTAGTGTGCCTTCGTGGCCCAACATTTCAATGTAGTTAGTGATAAGAGCAGAATTAGGCCATTCGGCCCATCACATCTACTCCGCCATTCAATGATGGCTGATCTAACTCTCCCCCTCCACCCCATTCTCCTGCCTTCTGCTCATAACCCCTGACACCCTTAGGGCAGTCATTGGTGACGCAGCGGTAGAGTGGCTGCCTTACAGCAAAAGCAGCGCCGAAGTCCCGGGTTCGATCCCGATGATGGGTGCTGTCTGTACGGAATTTGTACCTTCTCCCCATGACCTGCGTGGGTTTTCTCCGAGATCTTCGGTTTCCTCCTACACTCCAAAGACGTACAGGTTTGTAGGTCAATTGGCTTGGTAAATGTAAAAATTGTCCCTAGTGGGTGTAGGATAGTGTTAATGTGCGGGGATCGCTGGTCGGCGCGGACCCGGTGAACTGAAGGGTCTGTTTCCGCGCTGTGTCTCTGAACAAAAAAAAAAACGAAACCCGTACTAATCAAGAATCTATCTATCTCCTCCTTAAAAATATCCAGGTATTATCTGATTTGATTGCGTGTGATGCTCAACAAAGTTTTTCACTGTACCTCAGTGCACGTGACAATAATATACCTAAACCCAAGCCTAGGAGGGAGAGGTTGATGCAGATGCTAAGTTTGGGACAAATTATTGTGGAGTGATGTATTCCAGTCCTGCGGCCTTTGATGTAGGAACCTGATGAGCTGAGAAACCGACTGATAAAGTGTAGTGCAGGAAGGAACTGCAGGGTATCAGAAGAGACTGGGAACAAGAGTTGGCTATTAAAATTTCAAAGGAAAGTTGGAATGAACACTTATTAAACGTGCATAAATGTTCGATTAATGTAAGACACACGTTAATACAATTAAAAATTTTACATAGATTATATTATTCCAAAACTAAAATCCATAAAATTTTCCCAAATGTATCATCTATTTCTGATAAATGTCAATCCCAAGAAGCTACTATAGCGCACTCATTTGTTTTCTGTACAAAAATTCAAAAATTCTGGAATGAAATTTTCAAAATCTTTACAAAATTATTTAAAATAAAACTGATACCCAAAGCAGAATGGATTATCTTCGGAATAACGGAAGATGGTCCAGAACTAAATGTGTTTCAAAAGAAACTAATAGACTATAGGTTAATAACTGGAATAAAGCTAATCCTAAAATTTTGGAAGAAGGCTCCAATACCAACTATAAACATGTGGATTTCAAATATGTTCGAAACATTACACCTAGAAGAGATAAAGACTCCTCCTGGCAGGTAAACCAGATCACTTCCACCTGACGTGGTCTGCATTTATAGAATTATTACAAATATAGGGTGCAAAGGTACCTTAAAAAAAAAACTGAGGTCAGGTAATGGGGGATGATAGTTGAAGAGTTGGTATGTCCCATTTGCGTAATGCTCATAAAAAATATTTGTTTCTCTCTTTTTCCTCTTTCTCTTTCTCTTTCTTTTCTAGGGTCTATTTCTTAACTCTTTTTCTTTTGTTTTTAATTTTGTTCTTATAGGGTCTTCGTCCTTTTTTGTTGTCACATTTTCTACACTCTCACTTTTTCCTTCACTTTCTACTTTCTTTCAATCTTATCCTTTCCTTTTACTAGTGTAAAAAACAAACGGAGTACATTAATTATAAGAAGACATAAGTGACGAGTACTAATGTATGTGGTTGTAATGTAATGTACTTCTAATAAATAAAAAAAAATGTTTTTAAAAGGAAGGAACTGCTGCTGCTGGTTTACACTGAAGATAGACACAAAGTCCTGGAGTAACTCAGCGGGACAGGCAGCATCTCTGGAGAAAAGGAATAGGTGACGTTTCGGGTCGAGACTCTCCTTCAAACTGAGAGTCAGGGGAGAGTGAGACTGGAGATATGGAAGGGCAAGGTGTGAACACGACAGATCACAGCAGAAGGTGATCCAAGGAAAAGTAGAATGGTTCATTGTTAGCTGAGGGGAAGATGACAACGAGGCTACAATCAGTGATATTAATCAGGAGGACAGTGAAAGCAGTCGGAGAACTAGGATGGGGGAGGGACGGAAAAAGAAGGAAAGCAAGGGTAACTGGAAGTTTGAGAAGTTAGAGAAATCATTGTTCATACCGCCTGGTTTCAGTTTCCGTTTCAGATTGTAAGCTGCCCAAGCGAAATATGACATGCTGTTCCACCAATTTACGTTAGGCCTCACTCTGACAATGGAGGAGGCCCAGGACAGAAAGGTCAACGTGGGAATGGGAGGGGGGGGGGGGTGGGGGGGTTAAAGTGTTTAGCAACCGGGAGATCACGTAGGCCCAGGCGGTGTCTGAATGATTGAGTAAGAGAGGCTGACAAGAGACAGAGTGAGACACAGATCGATCCTGCCATTAAATTGTATTTCCACCTGGGGGATGAACTGGACACTCAGGGAGATCTCAGAGACAAAGTGGTATTGTTCCTCAGGTAGTAACGGGCGATATGATTGAACACACATGCTCACCACAGCAGGCAGGGAATAGCTCACACCACAGAATGAGAGAAGGTATCCACTGTGAGCAGTTGAATCCAGATCCGGGACCATGTGTAGAAATACAAGACCAGAGAGTCTCCAACAAGGAACCGACCACATGAAATATGACGCTCTCAGCACTCAAGAGTCAAGAGTGTTTTATTGTCATATGTCCCAAACAGAACAATGAAATTCTTACTTGCTGCAGCACAACAGAATATGTAAACATAGTACATTGTAAACAATATATTAAATGAAAAAAAAGTTCAGTGTATATACACACACACATGCACACACACACACACACACATGTATATATACTAGACTAAGTGGGACCCGTTGGGTCCCATGTTCACACGGGAGGGCTGGTCCCCTGACACCTCTCCACCAATTCCAATATTTGTGGCCAGTGGGGGGGGGGGGGGCTTTCTGAAGTGCTGGTATGGGTGTTGTTGGCTGCAGGGACTATTGGTCTCCAGAGGGCTAATATGGACATTGTGGGCCAAATGGATTCTTGGGGTGGCAGCTCAGTCCCTCAAGCCTGATGTGCTGGCAGCTCACTCACGGCTGGTGGGCTGGCAGTAGACTCACGGCTATTCCTTGAAATTCCATTTCAAGCAGAGTGCAAGGCCACCAAATTCAAATCCATTTTCCTACCAATTCAAGCAGGGTGCAAGGCCACCAATTTCAAGTGCAGTTTCATACCACTTCAAGCAGGGTGCAAGGCTACCAAATTCAGGTTCAGTTTCCTACCACTTCAAGCAGGGTGCAAGGCCACCGAATTCAAGTGCAGTTTCCAACCACTTCAAGCAGGGTGCAAGGCCACCAAATTCAAGTGCAGTTTCATACCACTTCAAGCAGGGTGCAAGGCCACCAAATTCAAGTGCAGTTTCATAACATTTCAAGGAGGGTGCAAGGCCACCAAATTCAAATGCAGTTTTATACCATTTCAAGCAGGGTGAAACCACCATAAAACCACCATAAAACCACACAAAACACCACACTCACATTCCAGTAGACATTCAGTGTGTTCAGTTGATTTACAGCTCAGACAGAGTCGTGACCTCTCCCTCCCCCATCATGCAGAGACTGAGCCACACCCCCACTTCCGGGTTTTATAATCCCTCCCCCTCCCACCGGAAAAGGTGTGGCCTTCATGTCGTGATTGACAGGAGAGAGATTCTCAAAAAAATTTAAACACTAATAACACTTTTATTTTTCATTGATGGGAAGAATCCTCTGCACTTGATGAGCGGAGGGGGACTGAGTAAGATAGCCAAAAATCACAGCCGTAAGTGCTGGCGTTTTATCTAAAATCAATATAGTGCAAACAGGAAGTTGTCAAGTTTAGACAAACAACCATTTGCAGTGCCTTTTCACTTCAACCCAAACCCCCCAAACAACCCTTTGTAGTGCCTTTTCACTTCAACCCAAACCCCCCAAATGACCATTTGCAGTGCCTTTTCACTTCAACCCAAACCCCCCAAACAACCAATTGCAGTGCCTTTTCACTTCAACCCAAATCCCCCAAACAACCATTTGCAGTGCCTTTTTACTTCAGCCCAAACCCCCCAAACAGCCATTTGCAGTGCCTTTTTACTTCAGCCCAAACCCCCCAAACAACCATTTGCAGTGCCATTTTACTTTAGCCCAAATCCCCCAAACAACCATTTGCAGTGCCTTTTTACTTCAGCCAAAAAAAACCAAACAACCCTTTCCAGTGCCTTTTTACTTCAACCCAAACCCACCAAACAACCATTTGCAGTGCCTTTTTACTTCAACCCAAACCCCCAAACAACCATTTGCAGTGCCTTTTTACTTCAACACAAAACCCCCAAACAACCATTTGCAGTGCCTTTTTACTTCAACACAAAACCCCCAAACAACCATTTGCAGTGCCTTTATTACTTCAGCCAAAGGGATTGAGAGATATGCATCACATGCAGGTAGAGGTAGAAACATAGAAACATAGAAAATAGGTGCAGGAGTAGGCCATTCGGCCCTTCGAGCCTTCGGCCATTCAATATGATCATGGCTGATCATCCAACTCAGTATCCCGTACGTGCCTTCTCTCCATACCCCCTGATCCCTTTAGCCACAAGGGCCACATCTAACTCCCTCTTAAATATAGCCAATGAACTGGCCTCAACTAACTTCTGTGGCAGAGAATTCCACAGATTCACCACTCTCTGTGTAAAAAATGATTTTCTCATCTCGGTCCTAAAAGACTTCCCTCTTATCCTTAAACTGTGACCCCCTAGTTCTGGACTTCCCCAACATCGGGAATAATCTTCCTGCATCTAGCCTGTCCAACCCCTTAAGAATTTTGTAAGTTTCTATAAGATCCCCCCTCAATCTTCTAAATTCTAGCGTCTACAAGCCGAGTCTCTCCAGTCTTTCTTCATATGAAAGTCCTGCCATCCCAGGAATCAGTCTGGTGAACCTTCTCTGTACTCCCTCTATGGCAAGAATGTCTTTCCTCAGATTAGGAGACCAAAACTGTATCCAATACTCCAGGTGTGCTCTCACCAAGACACTGTACAATTGCAGTAGAACCTCCCCGCTCTTATACTCAAATCCTTTTGCTATGAATGCTAACATACCATTTGCTTTCTTCACTGCCTGCTGCACCTGCATGCCTACTTTCAATGACTGGTGTACCATGACACCCAGGTCTCGTTGCATCTCCCCTTTTCCTAATCGGCCACCATTCAGATAATAGTCTACTTTCCTGTTTTTGCCACCAAAGTGGATAACCTCACATTTATCCACATTATACCGCATCTGCCATGCATTTGCCCACTCACCCAACCTATCCAAGTCACCTTGCAGCCTCCTAGCATCCTCCTCACAGCTAACACAGCCCCCCAGCTTCGTGCCATCCGCCAACTTAGAGATGTTGCATTCAATTCCCTCAACCAGTTCATTAATATATATTGTAAATAGCTGGGGTCCCAGCACTGAGCCTTGCAGTACCCCACTACTCACTGCCTGCCATTCTGAAAAGGACCCGTTTACTCCTACCCTTTGCTTCCTGTCTGCCAGCCAGTTCTCTATCCACATCAATACTGAACCCCCAATACCGTGTGCTTTGTTTGTATACTAATCTCTTATGTGGGACCTTGTCGAAAACCTTCTGAAAGTCCAGATATAACACATCCACTGGTTCTCCCTTATCCACTCTACTAGTTACATCCTCGAAAAATTCTATAAGATTCGTCAGACATGATTTACCTTTCATAAATCCATGCTGACTTTGTCCAATGAATTCACCACTTTCCAAATGTGCTGCTATCCCATCTTTAATAACTGACTCCAGAATTTTCCCCACCACCGATGTTAGACTAACTGGTCTGTAAATCCCTGTTTTCTCTCTGCCTCCCTTTTTAAAAAGTGGGGTTACATTAGCTACCCTCCAGTCCTCAGAAACTACTCCAGAATCTAAAGAGTTTTGAAAAATTATCACTAATGCATCCACTATTTCTGCGGCTACTTCCTTAAGTACTGTGGGATGCAACTTATCTGGCCCTGGGGATTTATCGGCCTTTAATCCATTCAATTTACCTAACACCACTTCCCGGCTAACCTGGATTTCACTCAGTTCCTCCATCTCATTTAACCCCCGGTCCCTTGCTATTTCCGGCAGATTATTTATGTCTTCCATAGTGAAGACAGAACCAAAGTAGTTATTCAATTGGTCTGCCATGTCCTTGTTTCCCATGATCAATTCGCCTGTTTCTGACTGCAAGGGACCTACATTTGTTTTAACTAATCTTTTCCTCTTCACATATCTATAAAAACTTTTGCAGTCAGTTTTTATGTTCCCTGCCAGTTTTCTTTCATAATCTATTTTCCCTTTCCTAATTAAGCCTTTTGTTCTCCTTTGCTCGACTCTGAATTTCTCCCAGTCCTCTGGTAGGCTGCTTTTTCTGGCTAATTTGTACGCTTCATCTTTTGTTTTGATACTATCCCTGATTTCCCTTGTTATCCACATATTAGTTTAACTTGGCATCATGTTCAGCATGGACATTGTGGGCCGAAGGGCCTGTTGCATTGCTGTATTGTTCTATGTCCTATGTTTTAACTCAACTGCCAACCTTAGCTGAGCCCAGCTAACAGCTTGGGTACGTTTGAAAGGAAAAATGCAAATTTGCCTCTTCATATTGGCTGCAGGTTGATCTATTGACGATGATAGTCCTTTGAAAGACCTTAGAAGGTTTTACAACATCACAGTACAGGGCTGCCAACTCTCACGCATTGAGCGTGAGAATCACGCATTTGGCCAAATTCTCACTCTATCACACTGATCACATATTTCTCAAGCTCAACTGCATGGGCCGTGGGTGTTAGAGAGCCAGGGCTGAGGGTGGGATGGAAGCAGAAGCAGCGGTGGGATCAGATGCGGACGGGGAGCCAGGGCTGGCCAGTGTTTGCCGGGCTGGCGAGTGTTTGCCAGGCTGGCAAGTCGCTCGCTGCAGCTCCGGCCATGGAGCAGCCTCAGTGCAAGAGTCCCAGGCCATCTGAAGCGTTGCGCCGCTGCCGTGAGAGTCTGCGCCGAATTCACCCTGGTGACCGGCATGGACCACATCCTGGAGGACAACCAATGGCTGCTGGAAGTAAGTACCAAGCACTGGGTAGAAATGGTGGAAGATAGTGGCCTTCAAATGGGGGTGGTTGGAGAAAGCATCCTGCTTGCCTGCTGGATTTTCACTTACTGTTACTGCAGGAAAGATGTTCCCGATGTTGGGGAAGTTCAGAACCAGGGGTCACACAGTTTAAGAATAAGGGGTAGGCCATTTAAGACTGAGATGAGGACAAACTTTCTTCACCCAGAAAGTTGTGAATCTGATGATGATGATGATGATGATGATGATGATAAATACTTTATTGATCCCCTCAGGGAAATTCAGATGTCCAGTAGCCAACACAGTCAGAACAAAAGCAGACAAAAAATACATAAAATAAAATATGGACAATACATGAAAGCAATAAATACTTTAAAAGACCCAATAAATAACTATTAAAAGTGCAAAGCATCCCCATACAGCTTAACGGTCAGTATTATAAAATCTAATGGCTGCAGGGATGAAGGATCTCCTGAACCGCTCTGTTCTACAGCGCAGGGAGAGGAGCCGGTTACTGTTCCGTGTGGAACTGTGGAATTCTCTGTGGATCTGTGGAAATCTCTACAACAGAAGGCAGTGGAGGTCAATTCACTCGATGTTTTCAAGAGAGAGTTACATTTAGCTCTTGGGGCTAGCAAAATCAAGGGATATGGGGAAAAACAGGAAAGAGGTACTGATTTTAGATGAACAGCCATGATCATATTGAATGGCAGTGCTGGCTCGAAGGGCCAAATGGCCTATCCCTGCACCTATTTTCTATGTTTCTATGCTTGAGTATATGGCAATAAAACTCGACCACTTGATTTTGAAGCATTCATGCATGGTGGAGGTATAGTGTAGTCATAGAGTGATACAGTGTCGGCACAACTTGCCCACACCCGCCAACATGTCCCAGCTACACTACCTGCTTTTGGTTCATATCCCTCCAAACCTGTCCTATCCATGTATCAGTCTAACTTTCTTAAATGTTGGAATAGTCGCTGCCTCAACTACCTCCTCTGGCAGCTTGTTCCATACGCCCACCACCCTTTGTGTGGAAAAAGTTACCCCTTAAAAAGTTACCTCTTACAAATACTTCAAACAAAAAACATTGAAATCATTCTTCTACAATGCACTAAAACATGATTTTAAATACATCAAATTTGAAAATGTCCCAGGACACCCCCCTCCCACACCCTCCCCCCCACTCAGTTGCTCCACTCCCTCACCGGGTATCCCCAAGGCCAGTGATCAGTGATTGCTCAGACCCCCACTTTCAAAAACACTCTGTGGCCCCTGGTTCAGACAGAGCACTGCCAGATGTGAGCGGGGAACTGAGGCCAATTGTCCGTGATGTCTGGATCCCAATACTCAGCACTTCATGTTTCGGAGTTGGCCAATGTTATTGATTTGTACTTAGCCTGATTTGTAATTAGTTGCCAATTTATTAATCCAGAATATCCAGGGGGATGGGATAAGTGTAATATTAAAATGACATGCAAGGTGTTAGGCTGTCTGTCACAACATACAGTCCCAATAACTCATTATTTTCTTCAGTTAAATATTGGGAAGGTAGCACTATTGTCATTTGCCACTCAACTATTATGTTTGTTTACTTCACTGACTATTTCTAACCCCTCTCCCCCAAATTCCTTTGACAGAAGGGAATAGAAATGTCCCCAATCTCGTTGTTTTATTAATTGAACACGTAGATGAACATCCTCAAGGAGTGTAATCAGATGGAAACTGATGCAGATGTGATGTTTAAGAGCTTGTTCAAAGAAGGGGCATATTTTAAAGGAGTGACAGAGATACTTGCAGGGGAATGTGTGAGGAGGTTATTGTCTTGAGTTTTAGCTTGAACCAGGACATCCGAAGATTCAAAGTTTAATATAGTAATTGTGCTGATACTGACTCTAACCAACCAGGTAATGGATATCATCTATTCTGGAGGTTTTATTTTTCTGAAGCCATTTAAGCTTCACTTGCCTTCCAATCACTTCAAAGTAAAAGTAATTGGGAATGGGGAGCATTGGAACAAAAATTTGCCCTCGATACATATTAACTGTAATATAATAATGTATGCATGTTGGTAGGTGCAATCAAAACAAAGATATTTTTATAATTGTTGTGTTATGAATACCACAGAAAATATTAATTACTCTCAAGATCATTTAATAGAATAATATTGCTTAAATATATAGTTATTGGACTTTGCATTTCGGAAAAGTCCCAGCTGAGAGGAAGACAGCAATATACTGAATATACTGGGGCTGAAATGACTTCAGGACAGTTTGTTAGGAAAATGAATGAAATGGTAACAGAATACATACAGCTGAGTGAGTATAATTTTATGGATGAGAAATTGTGTTCAACCAACTGATGACTTCTTTGACAAAGTAACTAGCATGTTAGATAACAAGGAAACCAATGGATGTAGCAAATTTTGTTATACAAAATTTGGTCTGTGAAGTGCCCCATAAAATACAATACCATATAACCATATAACCATTGCAGCACAGAATCAGGCCATCTCGGCCCTTCAAGTCCGTGACAATATTTTTTTAAAAAATTTTTTTACACACTTCCCCCTAGTCCCATCTACCTGCACTCAGACCATAACCCTCCATTCCTTTCCCGTCCATATACCCATCCAATCTATTTTTAAAGGATAGAATCGAACCTGCCTCCACCACTTCCACTGGAAGCTCATTCCACGCAGCTACCACTCTCTGAGTAAAGAAGTTGATTGATTGATTGATTTTTACTTTATTAATCCCCTTATTCAGGGGAAATTCAGATGTCCTTGCAGCACACTAATAAAAATACAACATAGCATTAAAGAAGTTTAACATTAAAACATAAAAACATCCCCCCGCAATGGTTCCCACTGTGGGGGAAGGCACAAAATCCAGTCCCCATCCCCATGTCCACCCATAGTCGGGCCTATTGAGGCCTCCACAGTCGCCGCTACGGAGGCTCGATGTTCCTGGCCGTTCTCGCCGGGTGATGGTGCTCCGGCGTCGGGAGAACCCTCTCAGCGGCTTGGGGTGCCAGGAACGGCCGCCTTCTTACTTGATAGAGGTCTTAACATGACATGAATTATGGATGGGTATAGGGACGGGAAAGGAATGGAGGGTTATGGTCTGAGTGCAGGTAGATGGGACTGGGGGGAAGTGTGATAGATAAAGTTCCCCCTAATGTTACCCCTAAACTTCTGTCCCTTAATTCTCAAGTCATGTCCGCTTGTTTGAATCTTCCCTACTCTCAATGGGAAAAGCTTATCCACGTCAACTCTGTCTAACCCGCTCATCATTTTAAAGACCTCTATCAAGTCCCCTCTTAACCTTCTGCGCTCCAAAGAATAAAGACCTAACTTGTTCAACCTTTCTCCGTAACTTAGTTGCTGAAACCCAGGCAACATTCTAGTAAATCTCCTCTGTACTCTCTCTATTTTGTTGACATCCTTCCTATAATTAGGCGACCAAAATTGTACTCCATACTCCAGAATTGGCCTCACCAATGCCTTGTACAATTTTAACATTACATCCCAACTTCTATATTCAATGCTCTGATTTATAAAGGCCAGCACACCAAAAGCTTTCTTTACCACCCTATCTACATGAGATTCCACCTTCAGGGAACTATGCACAGTTATTCCTAGATCCCTCTGTTCAACTGCATTCCTCAATTCGCTACCATTTACCATGTACGTCCTATTTTGATTTGTCCTGCCGAGATGTAGCACCTCACATTTATCAGCATTAAACTCCATTTGCCATCTTTCAGCCCACTCTTCCAAATGGCCTAAATCTCTCTGTAGACTTGAAAATCTACTTCATTATCCACAACACCACCTATCTTAGTATCATCTGCATACTTACTAATCCAATTTTCCACACCATCATCCAGATCATTGATGTGCATGACAAACAACAGTGGACCCAATACAGACCCCTGAGGCACCCCACTAGTCACCGGCCTCCAACCTGACAAACAGCCATCCACCATTACTCTCTGGCATCTCCCATACAATACAATACAATACGGTTTTATTCGTCACATTGCACATAAAGTGCAAGTTAAATGAATTTGCCAGCAGCGGTACAATGAGAAAGAACACACAAAAACACAATAAAAATTTAACACAAACATCCACCACAGCATTCATCACTGTGGTGGAAGGCACAAAATTTGGCCAGTCCTCCTCCATTTTCCCCCGTGGTTGGGACCTCAATCCTCCGCAGCCGTCGCTGCGGGCGTCCAGATGAATGAAAGTCAACGTAAGTCCTGAATCGGTGCCTCCCCCACCGGAGACCGCGGCTTCAGGTTGGTGTAGGCCGCAGGCCGGCGGTCGAAGATTTAAAGTTCGCGCCGCAGCCCGAAGCACCGCAGACTGCAGGGCCGGCAGTCGAAGTCGAAGCTCCCCTCCGGGGATCCCCAGCGAGGGACCCCGCTCCCGATGGTAAGTCCACGCCGCGCCCGCGGTAGAAATTGGCCACGGGCTGGCAGTCGGAGTGGAAGCTTCTTCCTCTCCCGGGTCCCCCACGCGGGATCCCGGGCTGCGGACGCCGCGCCAGCTGGAGCTCTGCAGACCCTGGCTGCCGGCTGCCGTAGGCCAGCGAAATGGAACGCTCCCCTCCGGCGAGTCCCAGCGAGGGCTCGCCCACTCCATGCCGAGAGTCCACGCTGCGCCCACCGCTGAAGCCCCGGGCGCATCTCCAGGAAAGGCCGCCCGATCCTCGATGTTAGGCCACGGGGGTGGCGACCTGGAAAAAGTCGCCTCTCCATGGAGGAGGCGACCAAAACGGTTTCTCCCTTACCCCCCCCCCCCACACCACCCCACACACAAGACACACAAAGAAACATTAAAAACATACATTTAAACATACTAAAAAAATAAAAAAAGTTGAAAAAAACGGACACGCTGCTGACAGGGCGCTGGCTTGCAGATTACTGCATTAGATAAGCACCCGTGGACTTGAACGTAATAGGTTAAGTCCAGGGGGTCAGACATGGGGCTTTATGTGTGGGTCAGATATATTGTCAGTGCAGAGGGGCTAGGAGCAAGGCCAAGTGTGCATCCAGAGTCAAGGTCTGGAATAGTACTAGCTGTGCTGTCAAAGTGGGGACAATGGGAGTGTTCCGCACTGGGAACCTAAGCAGGTAAGCAGCTATGATCAGGGTATGATTAGGGGGCCAGGTGTAAGGCTGTACTCAGGGTCAAAATGAGAGAAGGTATTCAACTGGACTCAGGCTCAGGAGTAGTATCAGGTGTGCAGTGAGACCCAGGTTGGTCAGCATGGGCCAATTGTTTGATTATAATCTGAATTCCACAGATGAATATACTAAGATAGTGTGCTGCACCTGTTGATCAGAGTCTGGCTCTACGGTGGAATGTAATTAGGAATGTAATTTAACCTACCCTTATTCCTAGCTAATCCAATTTAAAGCATAAATATTGCATTCAAGTGCAGGTTAAAAGACTCGTTACAGTATGCACCAGATTGCACAAATTCAAACTGAAAAATGCAAAAGCTCAGTACCAATGAGGAGGGGATACCCCCCCACCCCCAATCGGTTGCTATGCTCCCTCGGGCTTGGTCCCTCACAATTTCTCACTCCCAACTCTCACCCAATGTTGGCAGCCCTGTCATAGAGTCATAGAGTGATACAGCGTGGAAACAGACCATTCAGCCCAACACCCACACCGGCCAACGTGCCCCATCCACACTGGTCCCACCTGCCTGCATCTAGCCCATATCCCTCTAAACCTGTTCTATCCATCCACCTGTCTAAATGTTTCTTCAGCATTGTGATAGTACCTGCCTCAACTACCTTGACTAAGTGTGAAAACGCACACCTCCAGATTCAGGGCCAGTTTCTTCCCAGCTGTTATCAGGCAACTGAATCATCCTACCAACAACCAGGGAGCAGTCCTGAACTACAATCTACTTCATTGGAGACCCTTGGACTATCTTTGATCGGACTTTACTGGCTTTAACTTGCACTAAATGTTATTCATGATATTCCCTTCATCATGTATCTGTACACTGTGAATGGCACAATTGTAATCATGTATTGTCTTTCCACTGACTGGTTAGCACTCAGCAAAAGCTTTTCACTGTGCACGTGACAATAAAATAATAACTACCTCCTCTGGCAGCTTGTTCCGTACACCCACCACCCTTTGTACAAAAACATTATCCCTCAGGTTCCCATTAAATCGTGTTTCCCCCCTCACCTTAAACCTATGTCCTCAGGTTCTCCAATCATGGACGTTAATTCATTTCTTGTTTAGTTTAGTCTTGTTTAGAGATACAACGCGGCAACAGGCACTTCGACCCACCGAGTCCGCACCGACCAGCGATCCCCGCACATTAACACTGCACACAATAGGGACAATTTACATTTTATACCAAGCCAATCAACTTATATACCTGTACATCTATGGAGTGTGGGAGGAAACTGAAGATCTCGGAGAAAACCCATGCAGGTCACGAGGGGAATGTACAAACTCCGTACAGACAGCACCCGTAGTCGGGATCGAACCCGGGTCACCGGCGCTGCGAGCGCTGTAAGGCAACTCTACCGCTGCGCCACCGTGACGTATTGTTGTTGTTGTTGTAGTTGCTGTGTTTCAGCGCCTCCACAGGATGCGAGGGTGTACTTACAGCACAAGAGGCTTCCACAGGCAATGTTCCTTGTCAAAGCAGATGTGTGAAATTATGATGGACATATTTTGACAGGGAGACCTTACACGCATTAACACATGACAGATATGCTCAAACAGATTATTTTAACATCTCCCTTATTGTTCTCGTCAGAAGGCAATTGTCCTTGTCAGGGCGGCATGGTGGAGCAGAGGTAGAAGCGCTGTGTGGGTGTGGGGGAGGGGGGTGTGAGGGGGAGGGGGTGTGTGGGTGGTGTGGGGGAGGGTGTGTGTGGGTGGTGTGGGGGAGGGGGGCTGGTGTGGGGGAGGGGGGATGGTGTGGGGGAGGGGGTGGTGTGGGGGAGGGGGGTGTGGGAGAGGGGTGTGTGGGGGGAGGGGTTGTGTGGGGGGGTGGATGGAAGTAGGGAGGAACGGGGAGAGCTAAAAGGGGGTGTGGGTGTGCCTGGTGAGGGGGTGTGTGGGGAGAAGGCGTGTGGGGAAGGGAGGAGGGGGAAGGGGAGGGGGGATGGAGGAAGGGGGGGTGTGGAGAGGATGGGGAGGGGGGAACGGGGAAGGGGGAGCGGGGAAGGGGTGTGTGGAGAGGAGGGGTAGGGGGAAGGGAGGAGGGTGAAGTGGCTTGTGGGGGGAAGGGGGGGGAGGGACTCCACAGCGGCCACCATCCGCGGCACCACACAGCACCTCCCGACTCCACACAGTGGCTTACCCAACTACGCACAGCAGCTTTTCCGACTCCACTCTTGCGGACTCAATCAGCACTCCTTGTGAACTCAGCCCCGCCTCCAGGGTTTTATTCTCCAGCGGATGCAGGAAGGGGCGTTGATTCATGGTGACCGACAGGCGAGAAGACCAATCTGCTGATCTCATGAATTTTTAAACCTTCGTAACGTTTCTCATATTTCACCGATCGGAACAAAACTTGTTGTCTTGGAGTCGAGGAGAACGGTGAGTAAGGTGGTAAAGAAGTCCTAGCGATATAGGGTAGCGTTTTTGCACAAATTTGATTACAACGCAGACCGGAAGTGGTCAAGATGAGAGTTTTAGTAATAGTATGGATAGATACAGTGCAGAAACAGATCCCTTGGCTGTGCCGTACAGCGATCATCCCCTGCATTCACACGATGCTGCACACTAAGGATAATTTACAATTATTTTAAACCAAATGTAATTAACCTTCAAACCCGTCTGTCTTGGGAGTGTGGGAAGAAAATGGAAAACCTGGAGAAAACCCACGGGGTCACATGGAGAACGTACAAACTCCGTAAAACTCCATATAGACAGCACCCATAGTCAGGATCGAACCCGAGTCTCTGGCGCTGTAAGGCAGCAACTCTACGCAGCGCCTGTACACAATATTCTAGGTGCGTGGTGAAACCGAGCCCCTTTATAATTGTACTGAAGACTGAGATGAGGAAAAACATTTTCACCCAGAGAGTAGTGAATCTGTGGAATTCTCTGCCACAGAAGGAAACGGAGGCCAATTTACTGGATGTTTTCAAGAGAGAGTTAGATATAGCTCTTAGGGCTAATGGAATCAAGGGATATGGGGAGAAAGCAGGAACGGGGTACCGATTCTGGTTGATCACCCATGATCATATTGAATGGTGGTGCTGGCTCGAAGGGCCCAAATGCCCACTCCTCCGCCTATGTTCTATGTTTCTATGCGGTGAGACCTCTTTAAGCTTGAACTCTAATAGAGTTACAATAAAGGGCGGTACAGTGGCACAACGGTAGAGTTACTGCCTAACAGCACCAGGGACCCGGGTTCGATCCTGACCACGGGTGTTGTCTGCACAGAGTTTGTACGTTCTCCCCGTGACCTGCGTGGGTTTTCTCTGGTTTTCTCCCACACCCCAAAGATGTACAGGTGTGTAGGTAAATTGGCTTGGTATAAATGTAAATTGTAAATTGTCCCTAGTGTGTGCAGGATAGTGTTAATGTGCGGAGATAACGGATCGGTGCGGACTCGGTGGGCCGAAGGGCCTGTTTCCGCGCTGTGACTCTAAGCGAAACTAATCTATGCTAAAGGCCAAGATACAGTTTGCTTTCCAACTCATTCATTGTATCAGGCCTTCCAAACATCAGTAGGAATTGAGGAAGAGCCAGCCTGCAGCGATCATGTGTCACGCTGTCAGCAACAGTGTGTGCCTCATTGGTTTGTCGGCTTCTGTTTGACTGCAGGCTTTGCTACTTCTTGTGGTCACGCAGCCCTGAACCTCCTTCAGTGATCTCCACTGATACTGAGATTTAATCCCATCACAGCCTGCTTTGGGAACTGCTCCATCCAAGACCGCAGGAAATTGCAGAGTTGTGGACGCAGCCCAGACCATCACACAAACCAACCTCCCTTCCATTGACTCCATTTATACCTCACGCTGCCTCGGCAAGGCCAGCAGCATAATCAAGGACAAGTCGCACCCTGGCCACTCCCTCTTCTCCCCTCTCCCACTGGGCGAAAGGTACAGAAGTGTGAAAACGCAAACCTCCAGATTCAGGGACAGTTTTTTCCCGGCTGTTATCAGGCAACTGAAACATCCTACCACAACCAGAGACCAGTGCTGAACTCACTGAACTATCTACCTCATTGGTAACCCTGGGAGTATCTTTGATCGGACTTTATTGGCATTTCCTTGCACTAAACGTTATTCCCATATCATGAATCTATACACTGTAAATGGCTCGATTGTAATCATGTATTGTCTTTCCGCTGACCGGTTAGCACGCAACAAAAGCTTTTCACTGTACCTCTGCACACGTGGCAATAAACTAAACTGAAACACTGTCAGCTTTGTCTATTACCAGAGGCCACAGCCTCAGAATATATGGACGTGCCTTTTAGAATGGAGAGGAGGAGGATTTTTTTTATAAGTTCTAGGATCATGGCTGACCTATCCTTCCTCCCGAACCCCATTCCCCTGCCTTCTCCCCGTGACCCCTGAAACCTGATGGGTGGTGAATTTGAAGAATTGATTGTCACAGATGAAGGTGGAGGCCAAGGCATTGGGCATTCTTAACGCGGTGATTGATAGCTTAGTGTAGGGCAGCCTGGCGACACGGTGGCGCAGGCAGCGGTAGAGTTGCTGCCTTGCAGAGCCAAAGACCCAACGGCGGATGCTGTCTGTACGGAGTTTGTTTGTTCTCCCCCTGACCGCGTGGGTCATAACATTTGCCTGATGAGTGAGGGAGAAGAGGGAGTGGCCAGGGTGCGACTCGTCCTTGATTATGCTGCTGGCCTTGCCGAGGCAGCGTGAGGTATAAATGGAGTCAATGGAAGGGAGGTTGGTTTTGTGGGAGGAAACTGGAGTACTTGGGGGAACCCCACGCGGTCACGGGGAGAACGTGCAAACCCCACACAGACAACACCTGAAAGTCTGCCTCAGAGCACCAGAGACCCGGGTTCGATCCCAACCTTGGGTGTTGTCTGCGTGGAGTTTGCACGTTCTCCCTGTGACCATGTGAGTTTACTTCAAGTAGACAATAGACGATAGACAATAGGTGCAGGAGTAGGCCATTCGGCCCTTCGAGCCAGCACCGCCATTCAATGTGATCATGGCTGATCATCCCCAATCAGTACCCCGTTCCTGCCTTCTCCCCATATCCCCTGACTCCGCTAATTTTAAGAGCCCTATCTAGCTCTCTCTTGAAAGGATCTAGAGAACCTGCCTCCACCGCCCTCTGAGGCAGAGAATTCCACAGACTCACCACTCTCTGTGAGAAAAAGTGTTTCCTCGTCTCCGTTCTAAATTGCTTACCCCTTATTCTTAAACTGTGGCCAAATCCCAAAGACATGCGGGTTTGTGGCCTTTGTAAACTGCCCTTGGTGTGCGGGGAGTGGATGAAAAAGTGGGGTGAAATACAATTCCATGGATGATGCGGACTCGGGGACTGAAGGGTCTGTTTCCATGCTGTATTTTCTAAATGATTCAACTAATGAACTACTTTTTGGACTGTAGCAATTGTTATGATATTGGGAAAATAGCCAATGCAGTAAACAATCATGTAATAATGACCAGATAATCTGCTTTATGTGTGCGTAGATGAGACAAATAAATACTGAGGCAAATCTCTGCTTCTCATTGATTGTATATAGATAGAGTCATAGAGTCACAGAGAGAAAACAAGCCCTTGGGGCCAACATGCCCACACCGACCAACATATCCCAACTACACCAGTCCCACCTGCCTGAGTTTGGCCCGTATCCTTCCAAACCCATCCTGTCCAAATGAGGGGGCGCCGTCCTGTGTGGTATGGCTGCCCAGCCTGCAGCTGTCCGTTTTCATCTTTTTTTAATTTTTAGTTAGTTAGTTGTTTTGTTTTTAGGAGTTCTATTCTTTTTTATGTGGGGGGGGGGGAAGGGGGAAACTACTTTCTAGGGTCCATACCTGGTCGGAGAGGCAGCTTTTCTCCGGGCTTCACCTTCGACCCGTCCTCACGGTCTACCAGCGGGCCTGGAGCGGCGTTTCCTGAGGGGACCGCCCAGAACCTCGGCTTCACGGCGGCGGCACAGCGCTGGAGCGCTATCGCGGCAGCCGGGAGCGAGGC
>JAXLNO010005935.1:0-15000 GCA_038087875.1 Malacoraja senta
GGTGATGACACTCAACCAGCAGCGGTCTGGTCATTTGTGTGGCCCTTGCTGGGACTTGCAGGGAGCGGTGGCTCGGCAAGGCCAGCAGCATCATCAAGGACCAGTCACACCCCGGCCACTCCCTCTTCTCCCCTCTCCCATCCGGCAAAAGGTACAGATGTGTGAAAACGCACACCTCCAGATTCAGGGACAGTTTCTTCCTGGCTATTATCAGGCAACTGAACCATCCTACCACAACCAGAGAGCAGTGCTGAACTACTATCTACCTCATTGGTGACCTTTGGACTATATTTGATCGGAATTTACTTGACTATATCTTGCACTAAACGTCATGTATCTAAACTGTAATGGCTCGGTTGGCATCATGTATTGGGGCGGGGGGTCCAGAACCAGGGGCCACAGTTTAAGAATAAGGGGTAAGCCATTTAGAACAGAGACGAGGAAACACTTTTTCTCACAGAGAGATGTGAGTCTGTGGAATTCTCTGCCTCAGAGGGCGGTGGAGGCAGGTTCTCTGGACACTTTCAAGAGAGAGCTTGATAGGGCTCTTAAAGATAGCGGAGTCAGGGGACGTGAGGAGAAGGCAGGAACGGGGTACTGATTGGGGATGATTGAATGGCGGTGCTGGCTTGAAGGGCCGAATGGCCTACTCCTGCACCTATTGTCTATAGTCTGTTGTCTTTCCGCTGACTGGTTAGCATGCAACAAAAGCTTTTCACTGCACCTGGGTACACGTGACATGAAACTAAACCGGACTGAAACCGAGATGTTTCTAATTTCCTTCACCGTGATTGAGCTGAAACTCTTTTAAGTTGAGAGCCATCTTTAAAGTTTGCGGCTTGCGTGATAACTCCACTTCCAGGCGTACAGAACTCTGCTCAGTAACGAACGTCTCCTCAGGGTTCATTAGTAATTGGTTGAAATGCCAGCAATGCCCACATAGTTATGACCTGATATATGCACTGCAGCAGTTATCTTCTCTACCAAGGAATACCTGGAATTAAATAATTGAAAGGATGTATCGTAAAGTAACGACCCTTCCTTCTCATCGAACCTCACCCATATTTCAGCAAACTAGCCTCCAGTTAAACCTGCGCACTCCTGAGATTCTCTGTGTAAATCTTTTCAATCCTTCAACAACATAAATGTCGGCTTCTCAGGCCCGATAATCAAAGTGTATATTTTCTCAAAGCATTTAGAGAATAAATGGACGTACCTTTAGAATTGAGATGAGGAGGAATATCTTTAGCCGGTGGGTGGTGAATCTGTGGAATTCATTGCCACAGACGGCTGTGGAGGCCAACGCATTGGGTATTTTTAAAGCGGAGAATCTTGATTAGTGCGGGTGTCAGGGGTTATGGGGAGAAGGCAGGAGAATGGGGTTAGGAGGGAGAGATAGATCGGCCATGATTGAATGGCGGAGTAGACTTGATGGGCTGAATGGCTCCTATGACATGATAATTGGTTGGCTTTGGTATGATCTACATTACGTAGCTGAATATTTCTCTATTACATAGAGTCAGACGCAAGGAAACAGACCCTTTAGCCCAACTGGTCCATGCCAACCAATGTGCCCCATCTAAGTTAGTCCCATTTACCCAAGTTTGGGTACCTCCATATCTCTCGAAACCTTCCTATGTAATATGAATATTGAGGCAGAGACCTGGTAACCATAACAGCAAATTCCACTCAAGCTTATCATTTCTCCAATAGTCTTGCATCCAGGCCCAACTGGTTTTTAATCATTTATTGCATCTGCTGTGTTTTTTGTGCTTTTATTTAAATACACGGAGAAAACGTTTGAATCATAAATTTGTGATGGTTCTAGTCCTCTGACAATGATGGTAATCTGAACAGGTGAACAGTGGGAAGCTCGTACACAACAGTCGGAGGTAAAATGAAAGTAGACAGAGGAACTGGGAAATGGAGAGATGATGTCAGCTAGAAGGCAGATTGGAAGTTGAAAATGGAGAAAGAATGAATAATGTTATGTCAAAAGTGATATGAGTAGAATCAGGCCATTCGGCCCATCGATCTACTCCACCATTCAATCGTGGCTGATCTATCTCTCTCGCCTAACCATTCTCCTACCTTCTCCCCATAACCTTTGACACCCGTACTAATCAAGGATCTGTCTATCTCTGCCTTAAAAATATCCACTGACTTGGCTTCTACAGCCTTCTGTGGCAAAGAATTCCACAGATTCACCACCGTCTGGCAAAAGAAATGTTCTCCTCATCTTCTTCCTAAAAGAACGTCCTTTAATTCTGAGGCTGTGACCTCTAGTTCTAGACTCTCCCACTAGTGGAAACATCCTCTCCACATCCACTCTATCCAAGCCTTTCACTATTCTGTATGTTTCAATGAGGTCCCCCCTCATTCTTCTAAACTCCAGGGAGTACAGGCCCAGTGCCGACAAACGCTCATCATATGTTAACCCACTCATTCCTGGGGAATCTGGTCCCAATCATCTGTTTATTCCCTCCACAGATGCTGCCTGGCCTGATGAGTTATTTTCCAAAGGTAGATAAAAAGTGACTGGAGTAACTCAGCAGGTCAGGCAGCATCTGTGGAGAACATGGATAGGTGATGTTTCACAGAGTGCTGGAGTAACTCAGCGGGCCAGGCAGCATCTGTGGAGAACATGGATAGGTGACGTTTCACAGAGTGCTGGAGTAACTCAGCGGGTCATAGACATAGACATAGAACATAGAAAATTGGTGCAGGAGTAGGCCATTCGGCCCTTCGAGCCTGCACCGCCATTCAATATGATCATGGCTGATCATCCAACTCAGTATCATGTACCTGCCTTCTCTCCATACCCCCTGGTACCTTTAGCCACAAGGGCCACATCTAACTCCCTCTTAAATATAGCCAATGAACTGGCCTCAACTACCTTCCGTGGCAGAGATTCCAGAGATTCACCACTCTCTGTGTGAAAAATGTTTTTCTCATCTCGGTCCTAAAAGATTTCCCCCTTATCCTTAAACTGTGACCCCTTGTTCTGGACTTCCCCAACATCGGGAACAATCTTCCTGCATCTAGCCTGTCCAACCCCTTAAGAATTTTGTAAGTTTCTATAAGATCCCCCCTGAATCTTCTAAATTCTAGCGAGTACAAGCTGAGTCTATCCAGTCTTTCTTCATGTGAAAGTCCTGACATCCCAGGAATCAGTCTGGTGAATCTTCTCTGTACTCCCTCTATGGCAAGAATGTCTTTCCTCAGGTTAGGAGACCAAAACTGTACGCAATACTCCAGGTGTGGTCTCACCAAGACACTGTACAACTGCAATAGAACCTCCCTGCTCCTATACTCAAATCCTTTTGCTATGAATGCTAACATACCATTTGCTTTCTTCACTGCCTGCTGCACCTGCATGCCTACTTTCAATGACTGGTGTACCATGACACCCAGGTCTCGCTGCATCTCCCCATTTCCTAATCGGCCACCATTCAGATAATAGTCTACTTTCCTGTTCTTGCCACCAAAGTGGATAACCTCACATTTATCCACATTATACTGCATCTGCCAAACATTTGCCCACTCACCCAGCCTATCCAAGTCACCTTGCAGCCTCCTAGCATCCTCCTCACAGCTAACACTGCCCCCCAGCTTCGTGTCATCCGCAAATGTCAGGCAGCATCTGTGGAGAAAAAGGATCGTGATGTTTTGGGTCGGGACCTTTATTCAGATTTAAAATGGATGGGGAGGTGGTGAAGATTTGGAGGCGAGAAAAGACCAGGACCAATCCGGGCCGGTTACAAATGACCTCAGGCAGGGATCTGGTTTGTCCATTGTTGGCTGGGGAAGGAATAGGAATACTTTATGGTTTAAGAAGGAACTGCAGATGCTGGAAAATCGAAGGTAGACAAAAATGCTGGTGAAACTCAGCGGGTGCGGCAGCATCTATGGAGCGAAGGAAATAGGCAACGTTTCGGGTCGAAACCCTTCTTCAGACACTATTGTCACCTGTGACTAGACACAGTGAGATTCTTTGCTGCGTTCACAATGCGTACAAATAGTGCCAATCTACGGCACTGCCAACGTTTCAATGCACGCAGTTCCCCCTTTTGTTCTCCACTCCCACAGTGGTTCCCCCACACCGGGTCCCCATTGTCCTTTGTCCCTCCCCCCCTCCACCCCCCATTGTCCATTGTTCTCCCCCCCCACCCCCTATTGTCCATTGTTCTTCTCCCCTCCCCTCCCCCCACCCCCTATTGTCCATTGTTCTTCTCCCCTCCCCCCACCCCCTATTGTCCATTGTTCTTCTCCCCTCCCCTCCCCCCCCCCCTTCAAGGGGGTCCCAGAAGGTGTGATTCCCAGAGAAACAATGTGGACAACTGTGGAACTGGAAACACAACGAGGGTGGAGGTGGGGGGGGGGGGGGGCCGTGGAGGGAGGTGGCCAGAGGGGGGGCAGTGGGGGGGGGGGGACAGTGTGAGATCGCTACTTAAAACTAGAGAATTCAATGATCATACCTTTGGTTCTTGTCCATTTAGCTGAAGATTCTTGCATCTCTCGTCTCTCCAAGTGGTGAACAGTCACGGCGAGCTGAGAATAACAAAAGCAGAGC
This sequence comes from Malacoraja senta, assembly GCA_038087875.1. NCBI lineage: Eukaryota > Metazoa > Chordata > Chondrichthyes > Rajiformes > Rajidae > Malacoraja > Malacoraja senta. The sequence goes on from JAXLNO010005935.1 coordinate 4,574, forward strand.
CAGTGACTTCCACAACATATGCAGTTGTTAATGAAAGTCCACAATGCTCCCAAAACCCCCCCTAAACCAGCAGCACACCATGTTCCACCAACGATTATAAACCTCCGCGTGATGCACGAGTTGGGAAATTGAAATGCTGTGATAGTTTAAAGATTAATAAATGTTGCATTTCACAATTTCAGTTGTTAATTCAAGAGAGTGAAAATGTCAAACATTTGATCCACCAGACAGTGACTCTTCACGACCATTTACTGACGAGGAGATGCCCGCACAAACACGTCCAGCTGCCAAGCAAGACGTTAGTTGACTGTAAATTAATGAGATCGTTTGACTACAGCTCTCACGCACAACACCCCTAGTTTAAACACAACATCATTTAATTTCAGTTACTACTTTAATTGGAGTTTGATCATTGTTCCAAAACCATATTGTGAATTTCTAGGCTTCTGAATCATTTCTCATTCATGTACCACCTGTACTCGCTGGAGTTCAAAAGGATGAGGGGGGGAACCTCATTGAAACTTACAGAATAGTAAAAGGCTTGGATAGAGTGGATGTGTAGAGGATGTTTCCATTAGTGGGAGAGTCTAGGACCAGAGGGCACAGCCTCAGAATTAAAGGACGTCTTTCTAGGAAGGAGATGAGGAGGAACGTCTTTCGTCAGAGGGTGGTGAATCAGTGGAATTCTTTGCCACAGAAGGCTCTGGAGGACAAGTCAGTGGATATTTTTAAGGCAGAGATAGATAGATTCTTGATTAGTACGGGTGTCAGAGGTTATGGGGAGAAGGCAGGAGAATGGGGTTAGGAGGGAGAGATAGATCAGCCAGTAGAGTGTCCCCCGTCATTCTTCTAAACTCACTCAAATGTAGCCCAGTCCTTCACACAGACCAGGCTCCCCACCATTGATTCCATCTACAATTCACGCTGCTTCACAACACCAGCCAGCATCATCAAAGACTAGCCCCACTCCTTCTTCTCCCCGCTTCCATCTGGCAGAAGGTACAGAAGCTTGCACAACCAGATGTGGACTTCTGAACGGTCCTTCCATTCGCTGGGATTCTGCACCATTCACCCCTACCCCATTGGACAATAAACAATAGACAATAGGTGCAGGAGTAGGCCATTCGGCCCTTCGAGCCAGCACTGCCATTCAATATGATCATGGCTGATCATCCACAATCAGTTCCCCGTTCCTGCCTTCTCCCCATATCCCATGACTCCGCTATCTTTAAGAGCCCTATCTAGCTCTCTCTTGAAAGTATCCAGAGAACCGGCCTCCACCGCCCTCTGAGGCAGAGAATTCCACAGACTCACAACTCTCTGTGAGAAAAGGTGTTTCCTCATCTCCGTTCTAAATGGCTTACCCCTTATTCTTAAACTGTGGCCCCTGGTTCTGGACTCCCCCAACACCGGGAACATGTTTCCTGCCTCTAGCGTGTCCAAACCCTTAATAATCTTATTTGTTTCAATAAGATCCCCTCTCATCCTTCTAAACTCCAGAGTGTACAAGCCCAGCCAATCCATTCTCTCAGCATATGACAGTCCCGACATAAGTATTTCCAGCTGTTTGCACCAATGACCACTCAAGGCTGGACACAGAATTGATAAAAGAACTTCCTAGAAGTCTGGACAACCTGGGATGCTTTAGTTTCCAGACACATCTTCATCATTGATCGCGGTTGAGGAGGCCGGCCACATCCAATCTGGACTGTTATTGCTCTCTGTCTTGTTCAATTCATTTTATCTTGAGTTTTAAAAACAAAAATCTAAATGAGCAGCTTTGATCAAATTGGTATTGATTGTAGTTCTGGGAATTTAAAGATTGTACATTGGAACAATTGTTTAACACGACCTTCAGTATTTGGTTATTTCCGGCTGGAAATATTTTGTTTGGATCAGTGAAGATTCTCTCTTCTCCTCATCCACTCCACAGATCTGATTTATCCGTCATGCTCTGCCATTGGCTAAACTTGTAAACGCTTTTGCAAAATATGGAACTGCAGATGCTGGCTTATACCAAATAGAGACACAAAGTGCCAAGTGCCAAGTGTCGAGACCTGTCTGAAGAATAGTCTCGACCCGAAACGTCGCCTATTTCCTTCGCTCCATAGATGCTGCCTCACCTGCTGAGTTTCTCCAGCATTTTTGTCTACCTTCAATTTACCAGCATCTGCAGTTCCTTCTTAAACACAGAGTGCTGGAGTAACTCCGCGGGTCAGGCAGCATCTGTGGAGAACACGGATAGGTGACGTTTCACAGAGTGCTGGAGTAACTCAGCGGGTCAGGCAGCATCTGTGGAGAACATGGATAGGTGACGTTTCACAGAGTGCTGGAGTAACTCAGCGGGGCAGGCAGCATCTGTGGAGCGAAGGAAATGGGCAACCTTTCGGGCCGAAACCCTGAAGGAAATAGGCAACGTTTCGGGCCGAAACCCGGAAGGGTTTCGGGCCGAAACGTTGCCTATTTCCTTCGCTCCATAGATGCTGCCGGAACATGGATAGGTGACGTTTCCCAGAGTGCTGGAGTAACTCAGCGGGTCAGGCTGCATCTGTGGAGAACATGGATAGGTGACGTTTCACAGAGTGCTGGAGTAACTCAGCGGGTCAGGCAGCATCTGTGGAGAACATGGATAGGTGACGTTTCACAGAGTAACGCTGGAGTAACTCAGTGGGTCAGGCAGCATCTCTGGAGAACATGGATAGGTGACGTTTCACAGAGTGCTGGAGTAACTCAGCGGGTCAGGCAGCATCTGTAGAGCGAAGGAAATGGGCAACCTTTCGGGCGAAACCCTGAAGGAAATAGGCAACGTTTCGGGCCGAAACCCGGAAGGGTTTCGGGCCGAAACGTTGCCTATTTCCTTCGCTCCATAGATGTTGCCGGAACATGGATAGGTGACGTTTCCCAGAGTGCTGGAGTAACTCAGCGGGTCAGGCAGCATCTGTGGAGAACATGGATAGGTGACGTTATGGGTCAGAACCTTTCTTCAGACTCTTTTTGGGCAGAGTCGAGGGAGAGGCTGTTGCAGGTGAGGACCAGTTCCGGCGAGTGTTTTGCTGGGTCAGTGGTCAAGGCAGAAACAGAGGGTCTTGAGGCCTTCCTGGTGGGATGGAGGTGTTGAGCGACTGAACGTCCAGTAGCGGGGGCCTGGAAACCGATAGTTATTAAAGAGTCGAAGGGTGTGTGAGGTGTGTTGGACATAGGTGGGGAGGGATTGGATAAGGTGGGGGGGATAGGATGGAATCTGAAGAAGGGTTCCGTCCAGAAACATTACCTACTCTTCTCCAGAGCTGCTGCCGGACGGGCTGAGTTACTCCAGCACTTTGTGTCTTTCTTCCTGCGGTATTACTGGTGTTGCCTGTCATGGGACATTTGTGTTATTGGCCGTTTCTCCGAGCTTTTACGACGTACTAGATCAGGGAATGGATGGAAGTAGCAATAAGTCTGTCGGAAAATCAATGTTCTTAAAAATTCACGGTTTGTTTTGGTTCGATTTTGCTGATATTGGTTTAAAATTCATTGGCTGAAGGTGATGACATCAGTAATCACCAGTCGGGAAGATTCTTTGCAGTTAATAGATTTTTCTCAGGATATTTTTTCAATTCACCGGCAGAATTATTCCGAAGCCAAAATCAGAGGAGAAAATCCTCACTCCACGAAACACAATCATTTACTACACAGAAAGTGGACAAAAAATGCTGGAGAAACTCAGCGGGCGAGGCAGCATCTATGGAGAATAGGAGTAGGCAATGTTTCAGATTGAGACCCAAACGTTGCCTATTCCTTCTCTCCATAGATGCTGCCTCACCCGCTGAGTTTCTCCAGCATTTTTAGTCTACTTTAGATTTTTTAAACATATACTATACAGATGTTTTCCTTGTTGTCTCATATAAGACGATGAACAATATGTCATGCCAGATGTGGGTACACAATGAGAATTAATCCTGATTAAAAATAATCCGGTTACTTGACTGACTCTTATTAATAAATTTCAGAGGAATACCTGTCCTTTGCCAGAAAATGCCTTCAATAAAAGGCTGTTGGCCCGTGATTAAACATGTCTTCTCCTGACCTTGCCATTTAATTAACTCCGTGGCCGTTCTTGACTCCCAGCTTGTGACAGATGGGAGTTATTGCTTAATTAATTCACTGATATCTTAACTTGTTCAAGATACCATGGCACATTTTGAGAAGGGCTGCTTTCAAGGGAGCGATCCCCTGCTGAAAATATCACTCACTTTTGATCGAAATAAAGGAAAACAATATCACTGATCCTGATTTGAGAGATCAAAGTGAGTTGGGTTTGGAGATCTTAGGCCCCCCCTTCGGTCATGGCTGACCATGGGTGTCTCCAGGGTTTAACGTGACTTTGTTTAACGTGGGAGACTGGTGCACAGGCAGCCACCACACAGTCCTTGACAGATCTGGGTCAGGATCCAGTGGCATGGAGTCCAAGACGACCAGAGACCCTTTTCTGTTGCAGCCTTCATCCGCCTTCCCAGCTGTTGTGACGCTCCACTAAGGTCAGCCATCGTCCTCCGCCTGTTCCACCGTTGAGGTCTTGGTTGGATTGCTCTTTGTCAGGGACCTCCCCCTCGACCTTTCCGCCATGGGTGGCCCTACCAGGAGCATATCTCCAGACGGCATCGCTCTCAGGGTCTCAGGTCCACACAAGCTTCTCCACCACGACAAGGTGACAATCCACACACGTTTGGAGATCATCGTGCCTGATTTGTAGGGACCCTGATTTTTCAGTGGTTGTCACGGCCCTGAATTAGATTCACCTCATTCCCTGCTTTCCAAGGAAATCATTCTGAATGTGAAATCTTAAAAGCTGAGCTAGTTGGCAGGAACCATAAACATTCAGGAGGTAGGAGACTGCTGTGAGGGGTGACCTTACTGAGGTGTGTAAGAAGAGGAATATAATTTGGGTTAACGAAAAGTTGAGACCCAAAGTATATCTTCATAAATTTATGTTAGAGGAGCGAAATTATATGTTGATTAGGCTTCCACATCCGTCTGTGGCAATGAATCCCACAGATTCACCGCCTCTAACTGAAGAAATACCTCCTCATCTCCTTTCTAAAGGTAGACAAAAAACGCTGGAGGAACTCAGCGGGTGAGGCAGCATCTATGTAGAGAAGGAGTTAGTAGGTGACGTTTCGGGTCGAGACCCTTCTTCAGACTGATGTCGGGTGGGGGGGGGGCGGGAAAAAAGAAAGCAAGAGGCGGAGACAGTGGGCTGTGGGAGAGCTGGGGAGGGGAAGGAGAGAGAAAGCAAGGACCACCTGAAATTAGAGATGTCAATGTTCATACCACTGGGGTGTAAACTTTAAGAAGGAACTGCAGATGCTTCTTAAACTTTGATTTTTCCAGCATCTGCTGTTCCTTCGTATGAGCCTCTTCCTTTCTTCCCCTCCCCCCCACGACCCGAAACATCGCCTCACCCACAGAGTTCCTCCAGCATTTTTTGTCTCCCTTCGATTTTTCCAGCATCTGCAGTTCCTTCTCAAACCTTTCTAAAGGTACGTCATTTTATTCTGAGGCTGTGCCCTCTGGTCCCAGACTCTCCCACTCGTGGAGGGATTCCACGATAAAAAAAATCCTGAAACTGATTAAAATGACAAATAGAACGGCAGCTCTGCATTATTTAGTCAATATTGTATCGTCCTTGGCCTTAACACACTTTGCAGGGATATTTGTTTTTCTCCTAAAGCAATTAGACTTTATTTGATCTCAATTATCAGCGGCAGCTGCTGAATCAGGTGCGGTATGTTTTCCTTCAGCCCGGCGTTCTCTGCTCACAAGCTGTCAATGAGAGACAAACGCAGAGCATTCACCGCGCGCTATCCGTCGCTCAACATATTCCCTATTCTTTTTCCCTGCGGGAATGTGCCCCATCGCCGGAGAATTGCCGAGCATTGTTTCAGCTGTTCTTTTAGTCGGCTTTGGCGCCGTTGTTTCATCCTTTGAACTGACACTTCAATTATTCAACATATTTACACTTTACCTTTTGACTTTGGAGAAACAGCGATCACCCCGCACACTAGCACTATCGCCCGCACACTAGCACTATCCCACACACACACACTAGCACTATCCCACACACACTAGCACTATCCCCCGCACACTAGCACTATCCCATGCACACTAGCACTATCCACCGCACACACACTAGCACTATCCCACACACACTAGCACTATCCCACACACACACACTAGCACTATCCCATGCACACTAGCACTATCCCACACACACACACTAGCACTATCCCACACACACTAGCACTATCCCCCGCACACTAGCATTATCCCACACACACTAGCACTATCCCCCGCACACTAGCACTATCCCCCGCACACTAGCACTATCCCACACACACTAGCACTATCCCCCGCACACTAGCACTATCCCACACACACTAGCACTATCCCCCGCACACTAGCACTATCCCACGCACACTAGCACTATCCCCCGCACACTAGCACTATCACACACACACTAGCACTATCACCCGCACACACACTAGCACTATCCCACACACACTAGCACTATCCCACACACACACACTAGCACTATCCCCCGCACACTAGCACTATCCCCCGCACACTAGCACTATCCCACACACACTAGCACTATCCCACACACACACACTAGCACTATCCCACACACACTAGCACTATCCCCGCACACTAGCACTATCCCCCGCACACTAGCACTATCACACACACACTAGCACTATCACCCGCACACACACTAGCACTATCCCACACACACTAGCACTATCCCACACACACACACTAGCACTATCCCACACACACTAGCACTATCCCACACACACTAGGGACAATTTTTATCGAAGGCAATTAACCTACAAACCTGCACGCCTTTGGTATGTGGGAGGAAACCGGAGAAAACCCACGCAGGTCACGGGGAGAACGTACAAACTCCATGCAGACGGCACCCATAGTCAGGATGGAACCGGGGTCTCTGGCACTGTGAGGCAGCAACTCTACCACTACACAACCGTGTCACACTCCAATTACTTTGCAGCATTCAGAAGCAACCAGTTGCATCTGATTTGGTGCTTGATTAATATGGTGAAGTTGATGGAAAGAGGCCCACGTTTGGCCAGGTACGGCGAGCATGGTCTACATTTGGCCAGGTGTGGCCTGCATGGAGAGGTCTATGTTTAGCCAGGTGTGGCCAGCATGGAGAGGTCTATGTTTGGCCAGGTGTGGCCAGCATGGTCTACGTTTGGCCAGGTGTGGCCAGCATGGTCTATGTTTGGCCAGGTGTGGCCAGCATGGAGAGGTCTATGTTTGGCCAGGTGCGGCCAGCATGGTCTACATTTGGCCAGGTGTGGCCTGCATGGAGAGGTCTATGTTTGGCCAGGTGTGGCCAGCATGGAGAGGTCTACGTTTGGCCAGGTGTGGCCAGCATGGTCTATGTTTGGCCAGGTGTGGCCAGCATGGTCTACGTTTGGCCAGGTGTGTCCTGCATGGAGAGGTCTATGTTTGGCCAGGTGTGGCCAGCATGGTCTACATTTGGCCAGGTGCGGCCAGCATGGTCTACGTTTGGCCAGGTGTGTCCTGCATGGAGAGGTCTATGTTTGGCCAGGTGTGGCCAGCATGGAGAGGTCTATGTTTGAGATTGTTAATCACAGTTTGGGATGATTTCCTTGTTTCCCTGCCGCTGCAGTGTGCTAGGTGGAGTACGTTAAACCCTCCGGTACTTGCTCATCTCCTCCCTTCATCTGCTGTTGGAGCCTTGATCTGTCTCCCTCTCACCCTCACACCCATTCCTCTCTAAGTTCATATGTCTGTAAGTTCTAGGAGCAGAATTAGGCCATTTGGCCCATCTACTCCCCCATTCTATCATGGCTGATCTATCTTTCCCTCTCGACCCCATTCTCCTGCCTTCCCCCGTAACCCCTGACACCCGCACTAATCAAGAATCTCCACTTTAAATACACCCAAAGATCCGTTAATGGTAAAAAATTCCTAATGGTCAGATCTTCCTAATCTACCATGCTCGTGTCCCGGAGATGATTGGGTAAGGTTTGACGGCTATGGACATGTACTGACTGGAGTTTAGAAGGATGAGGGGGGTCTCGTGAAACCCACCGAATAATGCTAGGCCTGGATAGAGTGGATGTGGAGAGGATGTTGCGACTAGTGGGAGAGTCTAGGACTAGAGTGCACAGCCTCAGAATAAAAGGACGTACCTTCAGAATGGAAATGAGGCGGAAGTTCTTTAGCCAGAGGGTGGTGAAAAGATGGCTATGGATATTTATTGACATATTCTTGATTAGTAGCGGGTGTCAGGGGCTATGGGGAGGATGATGTTGAAAGGGAGAGATAGATCGGCCATGTACCGTTACTCTTCCCTCTACATCATTCGGTTATTCTGTTATTCTACCTTCACATGTTTAGTTCTACTTGGACATTCTGCATTTCTGTAGTCGCAGTTGTATTTATTGTTGTATTTATCGTCAGTGTGTGTGTGTGTGTGTGTACGCTGTTTACTCTGTGAACCGGCCCCATGGCAGAAGCGTCCACATCGCGGGGCTGGAAACTGGAAGTATCCTGAGCTAATTCTGCCACCACCATCATCTATTGCAACAAGTGATGGCTCCCACTGATTGTCGCCGGAAGCTTGCGTCCTTTTCAGGACGGACGATGACAGCGATGTCAACATTTGAAACGTGGAAGATGGACACGAAAGGAGAAGTATCTGGGAACCTCCTGTCAGGACAGCATTTCATCGCACCCTGGTGTGTACGACAATCAACTAATCTGAAGAAGGGTCTCGACCCGAAACGTCACCCATTCATTCCTTCTCTCCAGAGATGCTGCCTGTCCCGCTGAGTTACTACAGTTCTTTGTGTTTATCTTCTGTTTAAACCAGCATCTGCAGCTCCTTCCTACATGAACTAATCTGAGCATTTTTCTCACAGAGAGTGGTGAGTCTGTGGAATTCTCTGTCTCAGAGGGTGGTGGAGGCCGGTTCTCTGGATACTTTCAAGAGAGAGCTAGATAGGGCTCATAAAGATGGCGGAGTCAGGGGATATGGGGAGAAGGCAGGAACGGGGTACTGATTGTGGATGATCAGCCATGATCACATTAAATGGCGGTGCTGGCTCAAAGGGCCGAATGGCCTACTCCTGCACCTATTGTCTATTGTCATCTGAAATGGGTGAAAACTGCAGGTTACTTGTCTAGAGAGGCGGGGCAGAGAGGTAACATCAAGCGGGCAAGTCCTTCGCAAGATGAAACTATTCTTTGCAGCTCAAAGCAGAGGACCATGTTAAAAATGCGCAGGCTTGGAACATGGATGTAAGAGCGTGTCGCAAGACTGGTACAGTTAGGGATTCTAGGTCAGAGACGCTACACGTTTACTAAAGCTGAAAGTCTCCAATGTTCCTCCCAAGAGGCATCAAGATTTGGAGGATTATTCCACTCTACAGCTTAGAGTAATAGCACAGAGTTACAAGCTGGACGTTAAGTAATGAACTGGCTGGTCAGCATTAAAAGATTTGGCCCGAAGATGTAACTTTGGCGAATTCTGAAGCAGTGTGCCACAGGAGAAATTTGTGTCAGGCTTAAATAATGAATAGATTCAGTTCAAATTGTTCAATACATGAAGTGGCACATTGACATGGCGTGTAGGATTGCAGCTTCTGTTCAGATGCTGTTTGGCCCGCTGGTCTGCAAATGTTACAAAGCAACTGAAGATGTTGAGTTTAGTTTAGAGAAACAGCATGGAAACAGGCCCTTCAGCCCATCCATCACCCGTTCACGCTCATTCTACGTTACCCCACTTTCCCATCCACTCTCTACACACTAAGGGGCAATTTACGGAGGGCCAATTAACCTACAAACCAGCATGTCTTTGGGATGTGGGAGGAAACCGGAGCACCCGGAGAACATGAAGTACATTGTCAATCCATGTTCTCCACAGATGCTGCCTGACCCGCTGAGTTACTCCAGCACTCTGTGAAACGTCAGCTATCCATGTTCTCCACAGATGCTGCCTGACCCGCTGAGTTACTCCAGCGCTCTGTGAAACGTCACCTATCCATGTTCTCCACAGATGCTGCCTGACCCGCTGAGTTACTCCAGCATTCTGTGAAACGTCACCTATCCATGTTCTCCACAGATGCTGCCTGACCCGCTGAGTTACTCCAGCACTCTGTGAAACGTCACCTATCCATGTTCCGGCAGCATCTATGGAACGAAGGAAATAGGCAACGTTTCGGCCCGAAACCCTTCCGGGTTTCGGCCCGAAACGTTGCCTATTTCCTTCAGGGTTTCGGCCCGAAAGGTTGCCCATTTCCTTCGCTCCACAGATGCTGCCTGACCCGCTGAGTTACTCCAGCACTCTGTGAAACGTCACCTATCCATGTTCTCCACAGATGCTGCCTGAC